>AWOL01S0173686.1:80096-96004 GCA_000715115.1 Nicotiana otophora
TGTGTGTGTGTGTGTGTGTGTGTGTGTGTGTGTGTGTGTGTGTGTGTGTGTGTGTGTATGTATGTGTGTATAATGAGTAGCCCCACAAGCTAAGCATATTACATAGCTATAAGTAGAAAGAATCATATAATCCCCATTAACGAGCCTGATGGTAGGTTATAATCCCGTATTTTAGTCACTTATTGTACTCTAATTTACTACGTTTCTATTGTGTTTGAGCTTTATTCGCTAGTGTTTTATACTAATTACGTGTTTATGCCTTGTAGGAGTGATTCCGAGTGATGTAGATGTTATGGAATGAATTCAAGTGATTTGGAGCTTTGAAGTCTTAGTAGAAGCCCAAAGTATCAAGCGGGGATCATGTTCGGGGTTCGAGGACCAAGTTTGAACGTCAAAAAGCAAGGAAAAATCCATACTCTGAGAAACCTCCACAGCTGCGGCACGCCGCGCTTGTACGAAATTCCTGCTGCCTATCAGAATTAGCTCTCCGGATTTCCCCACTAATGCCCCGCATGGAGCGTCGCCCCATGCGGCGTGCCTGTGCAACATTTACAGAGTAATTATCCTATTTCGCGTAGGAAAAGATGATTTCATTTGGGCCCGACCCTACATGGTATAAATAGATGGAAAAATATTATTTTCTGGACGTTTGAGATATTTGAGACCTAAGGAGGCTAAGGAGGAGTGGGAGAAGCAAAAGCACAAGGAGTTCATCATTCAATCCTCACTCAAGACTCGAGTTTGGATCGTTTTATGTTTTCCTTTACTTTAAACATATTTGTGATGAATTACTCCATATCTATGGAGTAGTTCTCTTTACGGTTTGATGGATTTGGTGTATTGATGATTGTTTGTGGATTATAACTCTTGTTTTTATGTATTGAAGCGTTTTTGGATGTTTTAATTGTTGCATCTATATTCACTTGTTCATGTAATCGAGAGAGGCATAACTTGTGATATCTTTGCATTATATTGTTGGTTGAGTTCATTAATTCTTCTTAGTAATTGAAATAGGCTAGTTGAATTGTTGATTAAACCTAGTTAGGAGGATAATCAAGAGAGGTTATCTTTAAAACCAATCTACTACACATTCTTGCATATCTTCACGTGCTTAAATTGGTTCATCTTGTGAGGTTGAGACTTAATCGAGAGAGGAGTTTCTACTAAACGTTTGAACTAATAATTGAGTGAATTCGAGAGACTTACTTAAACATTAGAGGTGAATTATCTAGAGTTAAATACCAAACAGTTATCTTACACCTATCCTATTAACCCCTATTTTCTCCCATTGATAACTTCCTTGCTTACCTTTATTGTGATTGTCATTAATCAATAGCTTTATATTCTTAGTTAATTATAGTTTTAATCACATAAATCTCAACAGTTGATTCTCCTGAATAGGAATCAAGCTAGAAAATACGAAAATACTATTTAATTCCAATCCATGTGGATAAAATATTACACTATACTATCTTTGACTAGCGAGCATAATTAAAGTGGCATTTTACGCTCGTCATATTTTGGCGCCGTTGCCGGAGATTGGCAATCAACAGTGTTTGAAATAGTTTGTAGTGCTAATTCAGGAATTTTTCTTTTATTTTCTCTTTTTACGTTTGATGTTCTTTGATTGTGCACAAGTTACAGGTTCAGAGTGGTGCATGACTAGAAATTCCGCGAAGAAAGTGCTACCATACGAACCCGAGATAGAAAAACAACTGCGATAGCTCAAGAAGGAAAGAAATCTCACCGAGACAACAGAAAAGGTTAAGCAATCCTCAACCAAAGAATTGATGGCTGGAAACAGTGAAGATAATGTGGATTCGGCTGCGAGAGAAGCAGCCTAACGAAGAGAACAAGCTATATGGGATGTCGAGGAAGCAACTATTAGAGATTCGCGGAACATATATGAAGAAGAGAGGGGTCTCAGACTTAATCAACCTCAACCCTTTCCTGGGAGACCACTTGGCAATTATGCTAGAACGGTTTACAATCAAAGTTTATCCAGTGTTCGGCCACCTCAAATTGCAGCTAATAATTTCGCGTTGAAGCAAGGGTTGCTCCAAACCCTTCAAAACTATTGTGTCTTCAGGGGGAAGATAAACGAAGATCCAAACAACTATCTAATGGACTTCGAGGAGATTATGAACACCTTTAAATATAATGGTGTATCACAAGATGAAGTGTACCTAAGGGCATTCCCCTTCACACTCAAAGATGATGCAATGCAGTGGCTTTGAAGCTTACATAATGGATCGATTCGAACATGGGATGAGATGACCAGAAAATTTCTTGCTAAATATTTCTCATCAGCTAAGACGGGCAAGTTTAGAAGAGAAATCCATAACTTCTGCCAGAAAGATCCTGAGACTATGTTTGAAGCTTGGGAGAGGTTTAAGGAAATAGTCAGGAAGTGTCAACATGTCGAAATTGAACTTTGGATGCATTACCAAGACTTTTGGGATAGATTCACACCGGCCTCACGTAGAACATTGAGCAATACAGTTGGAGTCCCTTTGATGAAGAAGACTCCAGAGGAGATAGTCACAATTCTTGATGAGTTGTCTGAAGATGCAAATCAGTGGCCTTCTAAGAGTGCTGAAAGAAGAAGATCGACAAGTATTCACCAGGTTGATGTTAACACATCTGTGCAGGTACAACTTGATTCTATGGCTAAAGAAATACAGAAGCTGACCTTAGCTACAATACAATGTAAGCCTCATGGAGCTTGTGATATATGTGGAAGAGGACATCCTACTCATGAATGTCAAGCCTCAACTAAGGAAGTGAATGCTGTGGGAAATTATAATGCAATGGGTCAGAGGCACCCAGGTTTTTCATGGAGTTCACCTGGAGGTACTGCAAATGTGTGTCAACAAAATAACTTTAGACCTTAGGGACAAGGAGCTCTAGTCTTCCAGAATCAGTAGAGGCAACAGTTTCAGCCTCAACAGTCAAATCAGTCTGGTCTAGAATATCTAATGAAGTCCTTCATTATCAAGTCAGATGAGGACACGCACGGGGCAACTATCAAAGAATTGGGCACTGGTTTTCAAAACTTGGAGAGACAAGTGGGACAAATTACAACAATACTATTTGAGAGGGTCCCACGTACTCTGCCAGCTGATACTGAGAGAAATCCTAAAGAAACAATAAATGTTATGACCTTGAGAAGTTGGCAAGTGTTGGAAGATACCACTCCAATCCAAAAAGAGGTGGTACTTGAAAAGGAAAATGGGGAGCATCTGAAGAATGATATTGATTAGAAGAAGAAAGGCAAGAAGGGAGCTGACAAAAAGAAGAAGGAGGAAACTTCGAGAAGAGATGAATCTAATGAGAGCGAGCATATGCTTGCTCAACCTTTTCCTCAAAAGTTATATAGAGAAAAGTTGGACAAGCAATTTGATAGATTTCTAGATATGTTGAAACAGGTTAATGTAAATTTTTTATTCACAGAAGTGCTCTCCCAAATGCCAGCTTATGCTAAATGCTTGAAGGAGATCCAGACAAAGAAGAGGAAGATAGAGGAGACCTCGGTGGTGAAGCTTACAGAGCATTGCAGTGCGATATTGCAAAACAAACTCCCACAATAGCGTGGAGATCCAGGGAGTTTTACTATACCTTACTCTTTAGGCTCTATTAATTTTGAAAAATCTTTATGTGATTATGGTGCCTCAATTAACTTAATGCCTCTATCTATTTATAAGAAACTGGAGAAGGAGATTGGAGAGATAAGATTAGTGCCAATATCTTTGTAGCTGGCAGGCCAAACGACTCTGATACCCGAGGGGATAGTGGAAAATATCTTAGTTCGGGTAGATAAGTTCGTATTTCCTATAGATTTTATAGTAGTGAATATGGAGGAGAACAAAGAGGTCCCCCTCATCTTAGGAAGACCACCATTAGCAACGGGTAGAGAAGTATTAGATATACACGAGAGAAATACCATGCTTAGAGTGGGTGAGGAGACTGTAACTTTCGAGATGAATGTAGAAACGAGGGTGAAAAAGAGAAGCCAGCTGCAAGTGTTGAGTGAAAAGCGAAGGGCCCAAAAAGAGAAGCCTGCAGCGAGTGAGAAAGATAAGTCTGGGGTGCACCCCAAGAAGGCAAAGAATAAGCTGTCTGTATAGAAGTGCGCATTAGTTCGAAGGAGAGAAATGGATCCCGACTTTGACTTCGACCCCAACTAGATGTTCAGGGAAGTTTCCTTTACCTTATGCTTTTTAATTGTGTGTCATGGGGACATGCCAAAAATTAAAGTGTGGGGTAGGGGATATGTTGTATGTTGTATGTATATGTGTTAGTTTAGTTAGATATAGAAAAAACCATTACTCATCCTTGAACAATCAAACTACACTTCACATAGACACAACCTTTTTAAACAACTCTCATAACTCATCATACCAAGAATATTTAAAATAGATTAAACACTCTAACGTAACATCCTCGCCTCAAGATTTTACTCATAAGCACCACACATTATTTATAACCCGCTCACTTACTATAACATAGAGGTCAACGACATTAACTTTCCTTTATGAATCAAGTGCCCTCACACCACAATAGAGAGTAGTTCCACACACCATGAAATTTAAGAACAATTAGGAACTCAAGATTGACAGAATTCACTCACTCTCAGAAATAACATTCATATGCCACAAAAGATGCACCATAGGGTTGCCCGTAGTGTACTACTCAACTAATCGAGTTGATTCGGTGAAGGATCAAGTAGGACTTTCTCTAGTTGTAATGTAGGCTGCAGGATTGGTAGGATACATTTAGATATAAGATTGACTACACATCCCTAAGCACTTTAATACATACAATTCATTGTTCAAAACCACACTTTTGTCAAACCAAAAATCCACCTTCACATCAATATACATTAACTCCCTACTCCTTTAAGTACAATTACACCAAGAGTTACCAATATCAAGGAATATTTTTCAAAATCATACAATTATTTTTCTTTTTATTATTCAATTCAAGTGGCTCTTACTTTTTCAAAACAATGCACCTTTTTCCTTATTTCATTAGTTCCACTTAAATGCCAAACCAACCACCCATACTTCAACTTTTGCAAAGTTCATATCAAATTTCAAGTTCTCACGAAAGCTAAATGGTTCAAATAGATGGTCAATTCGAACAAATGGGTAAAGCTTATAATGTGGTTGCCAAAGAAACAAGATTGCAGGCTTAAAGGGGTTAACCAAGATACATAACAATTAGGTGGGTAAAAGCATCTAACTGGCTCAACAAAGAAACACCTATATCACTTCCAAGACTGAAAAAAGTACTATTTCACTTTGCGAACACACGGGGAAAGTTCTAGACATCAAATACAATGCACAGAATAATACAAAACCTCACACACACATTGCACATAACTCACTCAGAATCGGGCTCATCAAGACACTCTAGTCAAAGCAGTTAAGAAAAATTAAGATCATACAATGTAAGGTACTTATATAAGAGTCAAAAACTGAGCCTAAGCGTCACACTAAAACACTCACTATTCTCAAGGCATAATAAAGTTAAGAGATAATGCTTTCAATTCAAATCCTAGTACAAGGTTTCCTACTACTCACAAAAATAAAGCTAACTACACCCGGTTCAAACAAAATCCGTGGAAAAGAACCGCGGCACCAAGAAAAAGCAAGGGGTAATTATTACACTTCCTAACAAAAGAAAATCCTTTTGTCTTTTTCTTTCGACTATAATCCCTCAAGAAACTTGTCGATGATATCCATCGTCGGAAAAAATAGAAATATTTTCAATTTTTATGGTTTTTTTCCCATTGTTTTTCTATCTCTAACTAAACTAACACATATACATACAACATACAACATATCCCGCGATGTGAAATAAGGATAGAAGTACGATTTCAAAATCGTTACAACATTCTTTATGACTAAATAATGTAAAATGCGAAGGATGACGCAACAAGCGGCTAAGGAATAAGTATTGGTCACTACAATGACGTTACTTACAAACTTATATGTTTATGAATATGAATTTATCTATTGATTTATTGAATGATGTTTGCATGAGTGATATGAAATGAATATGTATAAGACATGATCCCTACGGACAGTCTATGAACACGTAGGTGTACAGTAAAGCCCTATGGACGGTCTATGAACGCATAGGTGCATAATAAAGGTTGGTCATGGACGGTCTCAGTTGCACGCATAGCCAGCCATTAGTATTATGAGCCGTATGGACAGTCCACTATGTTACACATATTATCCACTAGTTATTCATGTTTATGAGTAAGCCTTACGGACGCCCTCTTATGAAATGCGTCAGTGCCACTTTTATGTTTCAATGTAGCCCTAGATATGTTTGATCTGTCTGAGGTAAGTATTCAGATATAAGGTATGATGGCTAGAAGAATGTTATAGATGAAGTTCCCTAATATGATGGTTTTCAGTATAGGTACCATATAGGAATAGGTTCAGGTATAACATGACACTAATTAGATATATATACGACATTAGATGTTCCCAGCCAACAGAGCCTTCTCTTTTCAGTCTACATCCTTTGTAAGGTAAGTTGGATAATTCAATAATTAGATATGTTACAAGTCAGAATAAGGTAAGTATAATTCCCAGGACTCATTGGCCCTCCAGATTACTTTCAGTATATCACATATACACGTCAGTTCAGTATCAATTAAGTTATCATATGTTATCTGCCTTAAATTCTTAGTGCATTTCTTTGAACTAATGTCCCGTCGTCGGGGCACTGCATTCATGCCTACGGGTTCAAGTATCCAGTTTGACTAGCTCTTATTGTAGACGGAGTTGATATCCAGTTGAGGATTGGAAAATCTCTATTTTATCTGGAATACAGGCGAGTCTAGAGGTTATTAAATTGTCCTATGTATACGTATACTTATGGTAGGTCAATGTCCTGTCCTAACCATATTTTGATGTCAGATACTCTTAGAGGCTTTGTAGACACATGTTCAGTATGTACAACATGTCAGATACCTTGATGACCCGTGTGTATTCATGTTCTGAGTACGATGGCTCGCTGATACAACATTTTCCCACTTATAGTTACACAGTACGAGTTGTGGCCATGTTGTTCCATAATAGTTACAGAAATAATGAGTTCAGCCTAGTCAGCCTATGTATGTTCTAGTTTTGTCGAACGATCATGAGTTACAAAGTGGTTCGCTCGGGATAGTACGACACCAGGTGCCAGCCATGCCTCCTCAGGTTGGTGCGTGACAAAGTGGTATCAGAGCAGGTCGTGTTTTAGGGAGTTTGCAAAGCCGTGTCTGGTAGAGTCTCAGTTATGGGTGTGTTGCGTGCCACACTTATCAAGGAGAGGCTACAGGGCATTTAGGAAATGTTAGCCTTCTTTTGTTTCCAAATCGTGCCATAGAGTCGAGTTATAAAAAGTCAGTATGAAGCTTATGCTAGATGGTGTATGCATCAGAGGTGCAAGTATTATAGTAGAGCTTTAAGGCGTGGATGTAAATTTCACCTATGTCGGAGGAAGGTTGTGAAAGCGATAGAAGATGCCATGCGAGATTTAAAAGTAAGTAAGTAAAGGTGAAGAGAGTATGAGATACTCAACTACGGAAGGTTGTGGATAGTCCAGACTTCAAATATAAGGCTAGAAGCATCGTGATCCAGTATCCAAAACCGATAGTGGTGTCATCAGTAGCATATCTTCCTGCCTATGGTATCCAGGTCCGGAGAGGTCTAGTTACGAGAGTAAAGAAGAGTAGGAGGTGACATGATGTCTCACTTGAGGTTCAATAATAACATAAGGAAATCTATGGTGCTAGCAAGTTAAATAAAGGTTGCGAGTATTATGGATAGATACATGCAGGCCGCAAGCTAAAGTATAGTAGAGTGACAAAGCTTTAGGTAGACAGGAGTAAGGATAAGAAAAGGTGACGAGAATAGGTAAGGCCTCGGGATTAAGCCCATCAAAATGAGAGAGCTGATGGTTTTCGTAAGTTATAGAAAGCATAGTATAGCTTGAATGAACTGGGAGGAGTTTAAGACTAGGAGCATTTCGAACATACGGAATGCTGCCCTGGTAGTAGAATAAGAGTGTAATTGTGAAAAATGAAAAGAGGATGACGTTTAGGCCTTCGATTGAGTAATGATTCAAAGAGAAGGGATTTTCATGAATTCCATGGGATTAGAATACCCCCCCATAGATGAATCAGTTTGAGATGATATGAACTATTGTTATTGAAGTGTAGTATCTTCCTAGGTCGATCAGGAAAATAACTTCACATGTTCCCCAATAAGAAGTGAGCCCTAGTGATAATGTAGCACGCAAGAGGTTTCCAGTTATTAGCGGTAGATTATATGTCACCATTAAAGGTGAATCAGCAATAGATGGATAAAAGTTCCAAAATATGAGATGAAATTACGCTTCCACTCTTTAGATTAACTGTAATGAGGAAGCATTAAAGGACTTAGATTTATACATATAGGAGTAGTAGTGAGAGAGTAACCTGGAGTTGGGTAGCAAACCTCGATAATAATAAATCTGACTAACTGTTAAAGTATAGTATGACCTACCTAGATACAATAATGACATATGTCTAGATAACCGAGGCTATAAAATAGAATATAGAAATCGTTGTAAGTTTGACAAAGTACCGAGTGAAGAACTTCAATACACCTATAGATGTCCAGAGGGATAGTTTGTCATAGTTCTGTATAAGATCACAAAGTGAGGCCTAGAGATTGGCTAAAAGCTGGTATAAAAAGGAGAGAAGACTCGAATAAGCAAACATACAAGGACAGAGTCGTACATGCTACATGATAGAAGGTAGCAAATATTACGAGATTGGAAGTATTCCGACCACAGGTCGTAGTGTGAGAACGAGGCCTAAAGGGGGGAATGACATGGCTTTTAGATTTATTTACAGAACAGTTGCCTAGATGAAAAAGACAATATTAATTTATTCATAAGAATCGTAGATTATGAGATTGATAACCGCATCAGCCAAAATTCAAGGACAAATGTTCCAAAGGGGGGAATGATGTTACACCCAATGTTTTGTACGTAAAAGTACGTCGTAAGTTAATTGATGCAAACTCGGAAATGAGATACTCTTTAAAAGTACATAAAGTAATTTAATAATATTACCTTTGAGGTTATAAATATTTAAGATCACGAATAACATGTACCAAGATGGTTAGAAGGATTAGAAGCTAAACGAATTGAAGAAAATACGTTTTGCCGCAATTCGACAAGTTGAGAATATTATAACATGTACTTTTGGGATGAGACTAAGATTCTTAACATGATAAAGAGGTTATGTTATGAGTTATTTTAGTGGTATGATAGTCGTGTGTTATATTTTGATGTCAAGCGAGTTGTGGAACAAAAGTTAGCAAAGGTCATCACATGTTAGATTCAGAAATGTAATGAAACTTAGGTCAAATCTAGCTGACCTTTTCTCTCAATATAATTAAAGTTACGGAGTGATCTATCCACAAAATTGAAATTCTACAAGTCTAGTTTCCAACGCATTATAGATTTCATTAATTTGACATCGGAGTAGAGAGATATTTTAATTTTTGCGAGAATGTGCAGACTGCTAGGTGACAAGTACGTGCATCACCTACTTGCTCTAATG
The DNA here is from genome assembly GCA_000715115.1 of Nicotiana otophora. NCBI lineage: Eukaryota > Viridiplantae > Streptophyta > Magnoliopsida > Solanales > Solanaceae > Nicotiana > Nicotiana otophora. The sequence continues at coordinate 89,716 of AWOL01S0173686.1, forward strand.
AAGGGACCAAATAAATCCTCAAAAAGGGGCAGCCAAGGAGCCTTTTAAGGGATAAATAAATCCATTTATTTCACTCATTTCTCAGATCAATTATATCATATTGAACCCCTACAAATTCTCCCCCACAAATCCCCCACAAACCCTAAGTGATTTCGAGTGATACGAAGCGATTCTAGTGCCGAAAAACCCGGACAGCTTGCTAATTTTCCTTTCTCCTTCTTGCATCTGCGTTGGGGGACTGACTTTGGATGAAGAAGGACTAGGTTTTGTGGGTTCTACTTATTCCAAGGTAAGTTTATGCTTCTCTTTCCCTTAACTAAGCTTCTACGAGTTGCAACTCGATCGTAAAGAATAGAACTTGTGAGTTTCGAAAGAGTAGTATGATGTTTGTTGTGGCATCACTGTTGGCAGGTTGTGAACTTAATTTTAAGTTGAATTCATGGATGATTTATATGAGAAGCGTCTTAATTATATACTATTGGTTGTGCTGCTCGATTTGAAAGAAAAGAAACAAGTGAGAAACATGTATTAGTAATCTGAAATATCAGTTTTGAGTTGATGAACTTGTCGGACTATTATGGGGTCATTTTAAAGTTTTATTATGGCTGAAATTAGTAGGGATAATTGAATAAGTGGAGGTTAATGTAGTTGATAAATTGTGGAAGGAAGAAGGGGTTTAAAACTATAGTTGGTTAGTCACTTGCCGCTCGTCGAGATTGTAAAACTAATTTGAAAGGCTTATTATGATTATTGTTGATATTGTTTGGGCTGTTGTTGGTTGTTGTAACTTGTGGGAAGTCATATAAACAGGGGAGGTGTTGTATGTTTTATAGTATAATAAAGTGTGTCATTCAAATGCGATAAGTTTTGGCATTCGTATTGTGACAAAAGTATTATTCATTGCTTGTAGACACGGGAGCTACATGTTAAGTTAGCTTGAGGATTGGACGGGATAGTTTTAGGTATGTAAGGTCTTCCTTTCTTTTCTTTGGCATGATTCTATATGTTATGTTGCTCTTATAAGGAATTCAAGGAGATGAGCCTTTGTATATTTATTATATTGACGATTAAGGTCCGTTCACGAGTATAGTCATACGCATTTTGAAATACATTGTATTGATCGAAGTTCCATGTATTCTCAAGGAGTAAATAGAGCCTTCCGAAAGGTCCTTGTCATTTATATATAACAAGACATCCATATGTCAATTAAAGATTACACACAAATGGACAAATGAATAAGAAGTAATATAGTGTCCGTATAATGAGGGATAAGTATACACGAATAGTTCAACAAGGTAGCATAATGTATTGTTTGCAGAAAGATAAGAATGGCTCCACCTAAAGAATTCCATGACTTCCAATACTTATACGTTTGTGTTCACAAAACTGATAAAGACCTACGAAGGTAGTTACGTTGCTCTTAAGTTAAGTAAGGTTGATTATATATGAAGATAATGTTAAGAGATAATATACGTTATCTAAGGAGTCGTACACTAAAGAATATGATAAGCTCAGCAATAAGAATATAAGTTGATAGAACGTAAATCCCGCAACTCTTGTTACATATTGATGAATGGATATATATGTATATATGTATGTATATATGTATGTATGTATGTATGTATGTATATATGTATAATGAGTATTTAGCCTTTTAAGGGCTAAATAAATCTATTTATTTCACGCATTTCTCAGATCAATTATATCATATTGAACCCCTGAAACTTCTCGCCCACAAATCCCACATAAACCCTAAGTGATTTTGGATGATACAAAGCGATTCTTGTGCCGAAAAACCCGGACAGCTTGCTAATTTCCCTTTCTCCTTCTTGCATCTGTGTTGGGGATTGACTTTGGATGAAGAGGGACTAGGTTTTATGGGTTCTACTTATTACAAGGTATGTTTGTGCTTCTCTTTCCCTTATCTAAGCTTCTACGAGTTGCAACTCGATCGTAAAGAATAGAACTTGTGAGTTTCGAAAGAGTAGGATGTTGTTTGTTGTGGCATCATTGTTGGCAGGTTGTGAACTTAATTTAAGTTGAATTCATGTCTGCTTTATATGAGAAGAGTCTTAATTATATACTATTGGTTGTGTTGCTCGATTTGAAAGAAAAGAAACAAGTGAGAAACATGTATTAGTAATCTGAAATATCAGTTTTGAGTTGATGAACTTGTCGGACTGCTATGGGTTCATTTTAAAGTTTTATTGTGGCTGAAATTAGTAGGGATAATTGAATAAGTAGAGGTTAATGTAGTTGATAAATTGTGGAATGAAGAAGGGGTTTAAAACTATAGTTGTTTAGTCACAAACCGATCTTGCCGCTCATCGCGATAGTAAACCTATTTTGAAAGGCTTATTATGAGTATTGTTGATGTTGTTTGGGCTGTTATTGGTTGTTGTAACTAGTGGGAATTCATATAAACAGGGGAAGTGTTGTACGTTTTATAGTATTATAAAGTGTGTTGTTCACATGCGATAACTTATGGCATTCGTATTGTGACAAAAGTATTATTCATTGCTTGTAGACGCGGGAGCTACATGTTAAGTTAGCTGGAGGATTGGATGGGATAGTTTTAGGTATGTAAGGTCTTCCTCTCTTTTCTTTGGCATGATTCTGTATGTTATGTTGCTCTTATAAGTAATTCAAAGATATGAGCCTTTGTATATATACTATTCTGACGATTAAGGTCCGTTCACGAGTATAGTCATACGAATGTTGAAATACATTGTGTTGATCGAAGTTTCATGTATTCTCAAGGAGTAAATAGAGCCTTCAGAAAGGTCCTTGTCATTTATATATAACAAGACGTCCATATTTCAATTAAAAATTACACACAAATGGACTAATGAATAAGAAGTAATATAGTATTTGTATAGTGAGGGATAACTATACACGAATAGTTCAACAAGGTAGCTTAATGTATAGTTTGCAGAAAGATAAGAATGACTCGACCTAAAGAATTTCATGACTTCCAATACTAATACGTTTGTGTTCACAAAACTGATAAAGACCCACGAAGGTGGTTACATTGCTCTTAAATTAAGTAAGGTTGATTATATATGAGGGTGATGTTAAGAGACAATATAAGTTATTTAAGGAGTCGTACACTAAAGAATATGATAAGCTTAGCAATAAGAATTTAAGTTGATAGAACGTAAATCCCGCAACTCTTGTTACGTATTGATGAATGGATATATATATATATGTTTAACGAGTATTTAGCCTTTTAAGAGCTAAATAAATCTATTTAGTTCACTCATTTTTCAGATCAATTATATCATATTGAACCCCTGCAACTTCTCCCCCACAAATCCCACATAAACCCTAAGTGCTTTCGGGGTGATACGAAGCGATTCTAGTGCCGAAAAACCTGGACAGCTTGCTAATTTCCCTTTATCCTTCTTGCCTCTGCGTTGGGGGACTGACTTTGGATGAAGAGGGACTAGGTTTTGTGGGTTCTACTTATTCTAAGGTAAGTTTATTCTTCTCTTTTCCTTATCTAAGCTTCTACGAGTTGCAATTCGATCATAAAGACTAGAACTTGTGAGTTTCGAAAGAGTAGTATGATGTTTGTTGTGGCATCATTGTTGGCAGGTATTAAATTTTAAGTTGCATTCATGGTTGCTTTATATGAGAAGAGTCTTAATTATATACTATTTGCTGTGTTGCTCGATTTGAAAGAAAAGAAACAAGGGAGAAACATGTATTAGTAATCTGAAATATCAGTTTTGAGTTGATGAACTTGTCAGACTATTTTAGGGTCATTTTAAAGTTTTATTATGGCTGAAATTAGTAGGGATAATTGAATAAGTGGAGGTTAATGTACTTGATAAATTGTGGAGGGAAGAAGGGGTTTAAAACTATAGTTGTTTAGTCACAAACCGATTTTTCCGCTCGTAGAGATTGTAAAACTAATTTGAAAGGCTTATTATGAGTACTGTTGATGTTGTTTGGGCTGTTGTTGGTTGTTGTAACTTATAGGAAGTCATATAAACGGGGAGGTGTTGTACGTTTTATAGTATAATAAAGAGTATCGTTCAAATGCGATAAGTTATGGCATTCGTATTGTGACAAAAATATTATCCATTGCTTGTAGACACGGGAGCTACATGTTAAGTTAGCTTGAGGATTGGACGGGATAGTTTTAGGTATGTAAGGTTTTCCTTTCTTTTCTTTGGCATGATTCTGTATGTTATGTTGCTCTTATAAGGAATTCAAGGAGATGAGCCTTTGTATATATACTATACTGACGATTAAGGTCTGTTCACGAGTATAGTCATACGAACGTTGAAATACATGTGTTGATCGAAGTTTCATGTATTCTCAAGGAGTAAATAGAGCCTTCCGAAAGGTCCTTGTCATTTATATATAACAAGACGTCCATATGTCAATTAAAGATTACACACAGATGGACTAATGAATAAGAAGAAATATAGTGTCCGTATAATAAGGGATAACTATACACGAATAGTTCAACAAGGTAGCATAATGTATAGTTTGCAGAAAGATAAGAATGACTCGACCTAAAGAATTCCATGACTTCCAATACTTGCACGTTTGTGTTCACAAAACTGATAAAGTCCCACGAAGGCGGTTACGTTGCTCTTAAGTTAAGTAAGGTTGATTATATATGAGGGTGATGTTAAGATACAATATAAGTTATCTAAGGAGTCGTACACTACAGAATATGATAAGCTTAGCAATAGGAATATAAGTTGATAGAACGTAACTCCCGAAACTCTTGTTACGTATTGATGAATGGATATATATATATATATATATATATATATTGAACCCCTGCAACTTCTCCCCCACAAATCCCACATAAACCCTAAGTGCTTTCGAGTGATACGAAGCGATTTAAGTGCCGAATAACCCGGACAACTTGCTAATTTCCCTTTCTCCTTCTTGCCTCTGCGTTGGGGGACTGACTTTGGATGAAGAGGGACTAGGTTTTGTGGGTTCTACTTATTCCAAAGGTAAGTTTATTCTTCTCTTTCCTTATCTAAGCTTCTACGAGTTGCAACTCGATCGTAAAGACTATAACTTGTGAGTTTCGAAAGAGTAGTATGATGTTTGTTGTGGCATCACTGTTCGCAGGTTGTGAATTAAATTTTAAGTTGCATTCATGGCTGCTTTATATGAGAAGAGTCTTAATTATATACTATTGGCTGTGTTGCTCGATTTGACAGAAAAGAAACAAGTGAGAAACATGTATTAGTAATCTGAAATATCAGTTATGAGTTGATGAACTTGTAGGACTATTATGGGGTCATTCTAAAGTTTTATTATGGCTGAAATTAGTAGGGATAATTGAATAAGTGGAGGTTAATGTAGTTGATTAATTGTGGAAGGAAGAAGGGGTTTAAAACTATAGTTGTTTAGTCACTTGCCGCTTGTCGAGATTGTAAAACTAATTTGAAAGGCTTATTATGATTATTGTTGATGTTGTTTGGGCTGTTGTTAGTTGTTGTAACTTGTGGGAAGTCATATAAACAGGAGAGGTGTTGTGCGCTTTATAGTATAATAAAGTGTGTCGTTCAAATGCGATAAGTTATAGCATTCGTATTGTGATAAAAGTATTATTCATTGCTTGTAGACACGGGAGCTATATATTAAATTAGCTTGAGGATTGGATGGGATAGTTTTAGGTATGTAAGGTCTTCCTTTCTTTTCTTTGGCATGATTCTGTATGTTATGTTGCTCTTATAAGGAATTCAAGGAGATGAGCCTTTGTATATATACTATACTGACAATTAAGGTCCGTTCACGAGTATAGTCATACGAATGTTGAAATATATTGTGTTGATCAAAGTTTCATGTATTCTCAAGGAGTAAATAGAGCCTTCCGATAGGTCCTTGTCATTTATATATAACAAGACGTCCATATGTCAATTATAGATTACGCACAAATGGACTAATGAATAAGAAGTCATATAGTGTCCGTATAATAAGGGATAACTATACACGAATAGTTCAACAAGGTAGCATAATGTATAGTTTGCAGAAAGACAAGAATGACTCGAGCTAAAGAATTCCATGACTTCCAATACTTGCACGTTTGTTTTCACAAAACTGATAAAGACCCACAAAGGTGGTTACGTTGCTCTTAAGTTAAGTAAGGTTGATTAGATATGAGGGTGATGTTAAGAGAAAATATAAGTTATCTAAGGAGTCGTACACTACAGAATATGATAAGCTTAACAATAAGAATATAAGTTGATAGATCGTAAATCCCGCAACTCTCATTACGTATTGATGAATGGATATATATATATATATATAT
>AWOL01S0173690.1:5953-20327 GCA_000715115.1 Nicotiana otophora
ACAATACGCAATCTATTCCATATGAAAAATGGAAAAGAAGAAAGCTCAACTTAAAATATTTCAAAGTTTGGGAGTATTTGTCTTAAGTACAAGTCTCTAAACCCAAAAGGATAAAGATTGGACCGAAAACCATTGATTGCGGTTTCATAGGATATGCAACAAATAATAAGGTATATTGTTTTCTGCTTCATTTTTCATAAAATCCTAACATTCATATTAATATAGTAATCGAATTAGATAATGCTGAATTCTTTGAGAATATAAATCCGTATAAAAAGGAATATGAGCCGTCTAGTGAAAACTCTAAGCGACCTTGGGAAGAAGCAAAGGAAAGTACCTTTAATGAGGAAATCTAAGACGTAGTAAACGTCAAAGGACAACTGCTTCCTTTGGACCAGATTTTCTAACATTCTTGTTGGAAAATAAGCCTCAAACGTTCAAAGAAGCAATGTCTTCCTCGGAAGCACAATATTGGAAAGAGGCAGTCAATAGTGAGATAAAATTCATATTAAGTAATCATACTCGGGAATTGGTTGATATTCCTCCAGGAAATAAACCTTTAGGTTCTAAGTGAATTTTCAACAGAAAAATAAACTCTAATGGTACTATTAACAAACATAATGCAAGATTAGTTGTTAAAAGGGTTTGGAGAATGAGAAGGTCTTGATTACTTTGATATATACTCACCGGTAACTAGGATTACATCTATTCGGTGTTAATAGTGTTAGCCGCCGTGTATGGCCTCGAAATCCATCACGTGGATGTGAAGACAACCTTCTTAAATAGAGATTTGGAGGAAGAAATTTATACGGAACAACCTAAAGAGTGGTTCCCAAAAAGGAATAGAAGGTGTACCGACTTGTTAGTCACTTTACGGACTAAAACAAGCACCAAATAATGGCATGCGAAATATTACCAAATAATAATATCGAATGGTTTTAAAAATTAAAGAATAATATAAAAGGCACATAAAATGTTTGAAATGTGGGGGCGTTAAGCTTATGCATGACAAAAGCGAATGTTAGACGTAATGTCTATATTATTTAGAAGAACTAGATCATATGATTCTTCGAATCCCATGAATCCTTAATGGATACTGATATGGTAGTCGATGAATTCATTACTTGTTCAATCTTAGTAATGACTAGTTGATGAAGCTACCAATTCGAAAGTTGTTCACATGCCTTTCCAGAATGGATGTATTAATACAATGGTCTATAATGTGGTGAACTAACTGAAAAAATAATAAAAATCCATAGCAAGTTGGATTTGTTTCATAAATGAAGGTGCTATAATTTTTCATATAGACCTGTATTGTATTTTGGAGTAAGAATAAATAGCATACAAATGTTAGAAAAAGACTGAATGGTTGCGAAATTTGTTATATATTAAAAGGTTGTGGCCACAACTGATGCCAATCATTTTAGCTGTTGTTATAATATAATATTGCTACATTAAGTATAGTCAATAATCTGATATGCAGTAGAAAGTTGAGATGTATTAGTGTACGACATAAGGAAGTTCGCATTGAACTGTCATGACAATGAAATGAGTCTTGAGATATTTGAAATATACTCAGAAAATTTTGGGTCGTGACATCAACTTATACATAATATTGAGCATAATGATTGTCAATTGTTTAATGAACTTCCCTCAGGAATAAATTCTTGATTTAAGGTAAATATTTTACCTTATTTTTCTCTTTTAAATTCTTAAAATTCTATAATTTAATTTTAAATACAAACAAAGATAATAAATTTTATTTATAACTCTAATAGAGTTTGTAAGAAATTATAACCACCCGAAGTGATAAAATTTCTATGTCTTGCTATGATCAAATTCATATATGATTGTGAGCACAAAAATGTGCATACTCGTCCCATTGAATTTGCTTCATTCCCGTTCCTTTAAGAGAATGTGATATGTCTAAAAGAAGACAAAATATTATCGTGAAGGTATCGATGGATGTGGATATGGCAATAGACGAAATTATAATCGCCATCATTGTGGTAATGATAACAATAAGGATTCTCAAAATAATCCTTCACTCTTTGAAAATAATGTTTGTCATCGATTGGCATGAGATTTTGTAAAGCACATATAGATCATTATGGTTCATTCATGATGTGAATGCGACAACATGTGATTTAACAACAACAACAACCCAGTAAAATCCCATTAAACATGTAATTTATGAATACATATTTATTCTTGGAAGAATATGAGCGTGCTAGTGGTAGTGGATATACCACACCAATCTCTAGAAAGAGGTTTGAGATGAAATAAGAAAATAATTTCATTATTATGGCATGAATGGTTATTGATCACGTACCTATTGTGATTATGCCTAAATGTTATGGCAATGTAATTATTACAAGCCAAAAGTAGAATCAACATATCTTGCCTATAATGATTTTGACCATAATGATATAAATTTCTCCTTGAAAGAGATATTCACCATATGAATGTTGATGCATATGTGGTAGTACAAAATTAATTGAGAGTTCTGGAAGAGCCAATTTTACTATTTTGGAGAAATAAAATTGATTATCAGTAAGGTATTGTATCGTAGTAAGTCTCAAAGAAACTTATTCAGTTTCTAAAGCACTCGCGAAAGCGATTGGTTATATTGAGACTATAAATAAAGAAAATATTTAATATCTTCTATTACTACAACTTGTAGCGGGGTAATATGTATGTGAAAAGTTACGTGCTTTATTCTCCAGTTTGTACTACACAAACAAAAGAATGCCACAATAAAGTAGAAGTTTATTGATATAAAAACCCATATCATAATAAATTTGGAGTTTATTAATAATTACACACGTCATGGTGTAAACTTAAAATTTATCAATATTGATAATTTATTTAGTTGGCATAATTAGTTTTAGCCATGTTAATTTAAGTATGATCTGCAAAAAAAAAAAAAAAAAAAGAGAGAGAATTCACATGGGTAAATATTAAAGAACTAGAAAGTTCTTTATGAATTCGCTTATGTTGCTTATTCTCATTAATTAATAGACCAATTAAAATTGGAATTGAATCTCATGTGTTGGAAATATCAAAGGTGAATATGGGCTCATCCACCTGCCATGTATACCACGTAAGATGTATCTATGAGATGGTTACATGTGTGATTATTATTAACCCGCAACCTGATGTTCGCGAGGTAACTTGCTCAATAATTTAATTTCGAGCACAATTTTTAGATTTTCTATTCAAGACAGTTCATCTTCATAAGCTGGTTTAGCAAAATAATTTATTGAGTGCCTCCACTTAATAGTTAAACTATTGCTTATGAGAACAAAGTTATCTATATCAGTTTGATATACGTTATATACAAAGTATATTACATTCTCCCCTCACAAGTGGTTCAGGTTTAGGAACCAAATAATTTCATCTTATTATTATTGATGTGCGATGTATATTTTGACTAACTCCATAACGCATAAAGGTGTGTTTTTACAAAGTTGAGGAAGCAAGTTAGTTTTTCTAACATGAGTGGGAGACATGATAAACAGTTGAGAAAAAGTTACATAGAATGAATTATCATTTGTACATCTACATCCCCGAATAAAACAATATGAACTTGAAGTTCATAAAAAGATAATTCATCTGCAATATGTTACAAAGCATGTCAGACGCATTTGTTGACCCAAAGAAAGTAACTATATTCTCACTTCAAATGCTCCTATTAGAATAAGTCCAAGAAGGACAAAGTCTATGGTACACTTAAAGCGTATAGACAAATCGGTTTCAAATGAAATTCTTGATAAAGAAGATGAGCAAATGATCAAAATAATCATAAAAAGGGGGCAAATGATCTAGAAGATCACATGACATAACACTTCATAAAATCTCAAGAGAGGTTCAGGTACCCGAAAATATGAATGAAGAGATCTCTATGTCATGTCTTTATGAAAAAATTATTGGAACCGATATAAAATGTTCGCCGATTACATCTATGATAACGTTAAATATATATGAGGATCTTTAGTGTGAAGAAACAATTCAAGTAGAATTGGTTTCATATGAAAGACATATAGTTTTGGTCCTGCAGGTCAAACACTTGAAAGTATAAAGTCAATGGTGTGTGCAATCACCTTTATCTATCTTATATGTCTAGCATGGCATGAAAACTTGATATGCATCTAAAGTCTATTTAAATGGCTTATACGACTTAACTTATATGACAATTCCTGAATGATTCAAATCACTTAAAGCATATACAATTCTTGGTTCTGAAGTACCATATCCTAAGTGCAATTTGTGCACATATGTATCTTGCTATAACTATAAGTATGATAATGTGATAGCGAAAGTTTTTGCCTCTATGGAGATATTGAAAAAGCCATTCCATGACATTGTATGGAGACATTACATATCTATCATGAATGATGATTTCAAGGTGAAACAAATTCATTCAAGTTAATATGGCTGATTTGTTTATCAAATCTATACCAATAATTTTTTGAAGATGTTGCACAAGATTGAAATGCAAAGACTCAAATATCTGAACTGATACTCTCATCGGGGAGAAATAATACGCGTGGTACTCTTTTTGCCTTAGAAGATTTTGTCCTACTGGATTTTTCTTGCAAGGTTTTTAATGATGTAATTAAAAGGCGTATTTTTAAACATATGTACTCTTTTTCCTTCTCTAAAATTTTTTTGCCACTGAGTTTTTTTTTAGTTAAGGTTTTAACGAGATATATTATCTGTTGAATAGACATTCAAGGGAAAGTGTTATAAATAAAATTGTATTTAAGATGAATGCCTATATTTTAGAGAGATTCTATAGTTTGTTATTTTGTGGCTAAGTCACTTTTTTCCTATAAATAGATGAGTTCTTCCATTATAATTCATCCCAATATCAATAACAATTTTATCTCTACTTTCTTTTATTGTTTTATTACAATATTTAAATAGTAATCATTAAAAAAGTTGAGACATCCAAGGGACAATTCGTGCCAAGTTTAAAGGGCATCTAGGTAATTTGGCCTTTTCACAATAACAATTAAGGTAGGGGAAAAGTTCAAGAATTAGTGATAATAAAAGTAGAATTATAAAAAGGGTTTCCTGGTTTCACACTTTTGCGTGGACAGCGCGTGGGAAGTGGGGTGACTTTTGAGATATTGCAGACAAATAGCTACGTGCCATCGCGATGAATGACATGACATATCTCACACATTTTAGGCTAATTGTAGTCATCTTGTCTCCTCCTTAACCTGCACTTAATCTTCTCCAATCATTGCCCATCTTAACTCTCTTTTCCTCATATTAGCGAAGGGAGTTAATAATCATACTTCATTACATTAATAACATAAAAAAGAAAAAGGAAAAAAGAGTTCATTTATTTGACACAAAAGCAAACAAATATGTGGGTAGCCATATATTGAAGAGTAATTAATAGTAACATGGAGTATAAGCTGGGATTCTATGCCATAATAATGTCATTCCTGTATCTTCATTTTTATTTTGTGGCCCTTCTATTATATTTGTCAATTCAACTGGATATTGCTACACGAATTTGTTCTAATGCAGAATGGTGCGTGAAGTAGTTTCAGACAATTTGGAATAAGTATCGTTGCCAACACATTTTCAGTTTACTGATTCTATATAAGTCAACAATTTAGTTCTATAAGTTAAAAATGAAAAGGAGCTAGCATGCGTTGGATTTTATTTATTTTGATACAAACACTACGTCAATTAAACAAAAAGGAAAAAAGAAGAAGAAAACAGTTGTCGCCCCGGGCAATGATATGTGCTTTGGTGGGCCAATGGATTTCCTATCAAATAATTGGGGTGTCATTGTATCAAATCATTGCCCCTTTTATCTTTGAAAAAAAAAAACTTTACAAAATACAAACTCTATTTGGTTATATATATATATGCCCCCTCCTCCTTACATACTACAGGTATTTCTAATTTAGCATGGAGTATATACTTTCCATAAAAACCGAAATATAATATCTTTTGATGTGAAATATATTATAATCGTTGTAATGCAAAAATAGTACTTCAACATTCATTATGTGTCCAAAAACTTTTGTTTCTCTTGGCATCGAAAAATCAGGGCAAGGTAGACATTCAATCACTCAATTACATTGCAATTCCAAAACATATAAAAGTTTCCCTTAACATTTCCAAGTGATACATTTGATGTTTGTGTAAAATTTCGGTAGTGGGGTTTAAAACTAAGTTATGACGTTAGACATAGAAATAACCAATATTTAAGTGAGTCATAGTTAATAATATTTTGCTGTATTTTCTTTTTCCTTTCTTTCCTTCAATGTATTGCGAAGAATGTGTTGCCACACATTTGGATCTAGCTAAGTTGGTCGGCCGACATCACACGTGTGCATGGCCAAACAATAGATTGCTTTGTTTTTTTAAAGTCATAATACATACTTAATGTTTTTTTTTAATATTCATAAAAATAAAATATAGTAGTAGTAAGTAATAGTTTTCGTACAAACAAAATAACCTAAACCAATCAGTTACAGACATGCAATGGCGTCAATTTAGGGGACACTAGAGTATGTGCACTTTCAATCATCAGCTTTTGTGTCAGATTAAATCAATAATTAGTTAAGTGATCTAAACCAAAATTCTGAAAAAAATTCTGGAATTGCACTTGTGGCTGTTTGTGGAACTATGCAACTACTTACTAACAAGTGTTGTTTTGAATTGGTAAGCACTCATACATTTTTTGTAACTTTATTTTTCAAATATTGGACTTTTCAGAGTCAATTCCGATTTAACGGAGCCACAATACGAATTAAAAATAAAAGAAAGGAACTATGCAAGTATTCATCTGAGTAATATCCCTGTTTCATCCACTGAGTGCCAAGTATACAACTACAGAATTTCTTTCTTTAAACAGAAGTGACTGCTCAAGTAGTTCCATCATTTCAGTTAGATCAGTTGGTGCTTCAGCCACAACGTAAGCTGGTTACAGCTATATATCATCTTTGCTCAGAAAATGTTTTCAGGTGATTTATTCCTGTAACTATAGTTAGAATGCATTACTAGGCTCTGTTTCTCTCTTGTTATTGTTATTATTATGCACTAACACTACATTGAATCAATTTTTCTCTATAGCTTTCTTTGGCTTTGTAAAATTTCTTCAAGGTCTCAGTAGACCCGCTTCATAGATACAACAACAACAACAACAACCCAGTATAATCCCACTAATGAGGTCTGGGGAGGGTAGTGTGTACGCAGACCTTACCCCTACCCTGGGGTAGAGAGGCTGTTTCCAAATGACCCTCGGCATCCTTCCCTCCAAGAACTCCCCACCTTGCTCTTGGGGTGACTCGAACTCACAACCTCTTGGTTGGAAGTGGAGGGTGCTTCATAGATATAAAATATGCAATTTAAATAAGACTATACTTCTTCTTCATTAGACCTGCTTCAACTTACTTAGATTGCGAGTATTTAAAGACTTCATTAGTTTTTCAAATGCCGAAATTGATTATAAAATAAGCAATTCCCTCAGTTGGAAACTTGGAATAAGTTCTTTAAAATTAATGAAATCTTACTTAAGATCAACAATATTTCAAGAAAACTTGAATTAATTGAATTGAAAATATTAGCACCCTAGTATCCAACGGGGAACATACAAGGGGGCAATGCTGGGCAGGGTTACGGGAATGATATGCATGACAGACCTGGGCCGGTGGGGGTGGGGGTGGGGAAAGCTCTATGGCACGGGGTAGGGAGCAAGTGGGGTGGATGGGATATGAATTGGTGGTCTTGGGGCCAAAAGAAGTAATTGAACCAATGAACTAGGGTCCAATCTATTTGCTGCTACAGCCACTATTTCCGAGCTCTGCTTCTCCGTCAGCCCTCCCTCAGCCACCATTTCCGATCATCTCATTTCTATATCATTCGCACGAAATGTTTTTAAGTTCTTCCTTAGAAATCAGTTCAGCGAGAGGTGACCGCGACTGACGTGCAATGCATACGTCACATCCTTGTTTCTGTTCTGATGGAAACAACAGAGGTAAATGAAAATCAAGCAGCAAAGGTAAACCAGGGCGGGATTTGGGAGCTTTTCAGGGTCGGGAAAGGGCGGAAGCAGAGGGGAACAAAGGGACAGAAATCCAAGGGGATGTGCTGTACCTTCACTGCAACTGCTACCATAAGCTCCCTTCACTAGACTAGATCTGCTGCTCCCAGAGGCGCATGCTAGATTCCGTTGATCATAAAACTTTATGCATTAACTTTTCCATCAATATCCCAGAATTAAATGATCTCATGCAAACTATGTCGCAACTGATCAACAAGAGACATCCTGGCCAACTCGCGACCATCTCCAATGCGACATTACATCATAAAATCAAATTAATGACACAACAAGAAATTGTCAACATTTTGTATATAAATCATCTGATTCAAAAGCCGATGTACCAAAAAGACCCCCTTTTGCCTCTACATTTGTGGAGCTGGATAAGACTGACCATAGTAAGAAGGAGCTTGAGGGGTGCTCGATGTGTATACTTGTGGGTATGATGACATCATTTGAGCTTCTTGGTTACTGCAAATATAGAAGACTATTGTCATTCCATGACAACCAAAGTAAATAGCCTACCACCAGTGGATAGACATCCTATCATGTCAACTAAGTCATTGATCTAAATAAAACTCTGACAGCTAATAATTAAGTCCAATTGAGCATGAGAAAGAAATACCATAATCACCTTAGGGTTCAGTGTCAGACTACCAACTTTAGTATAGCAAAAATTTCGTTTATTTTACTATGACAGATCGAAAAGTAATACTTAGCAACTTTGTGATAGTAATCATGGAGCTAAGATCGTTGGGAGAATGAAATGAAAATTAGTTTTCTGAAGGACAAGTAGAAGAGTGCAGTGATAATGGGATAACAATCAGCTTTTATAACGACAATTGGAATGCAACTACCTGTTCATATAAAGTCCATGACCGTGACTATATCCTTGCATTAGAGTAGCAGATGGGTCTGGTCTGCATCAAGCAACATAATAGTTAAGACACCACACAGAAGTCCCAATTATTCATTTTAAAAGTCTAAACCAATTACAAGTTATACGGTACATAAAATTACATTTGTTGTTGCAACTGCACTGACTGCTGCAGCTGCATTGACTGTTGCAGGTGCACTGACTGCTGCAGCTGCATTGTCTCCTGTAGCTGCTCACCACCAGCTTGTAACATCAACTGGGAATAGACATATTCATCAACACGTTGCTTAGCAAGGGCGACCTGTCGAAAAGAAAATTAAATTCAAGCATATGCTACAGGACCACAAATCCTTGATGTCTCATCATTCCCCTATTTAACAGGTAAACTAGCGAAAATTACAAGACGCTATCGGAAGATTTTTACGGTTATTCTAAGATCAAATCCTCCGAGACAGTTTCATTTTAGATGTTAATGTTAGCGAAGATGTACACAACCCCATTTCACAAAAAGATAACTACTAAACTTAGATTACAAGAAGTCAGCATAAATAAACCAAAAGAAGCGAGGAATAAAAATTAATCTTCACCTGTTGTGCATTACCACCCAGATGGACTTGTCTTTGTTTCTGTTCACCTTTCCCACCATGTACCTAGCATACAAGACCAAAAACATTAAAACATAAACGCAAGTAGTTCATAACACTCTATTTACCTGAAAGATTAGGACGGGCAATAAAACCATCAGAGTTGAATCTAATAGATCTTACAAGGCTATTTATGTACCTTAATTGACGCTCCAGACTCTGCTCGGATCCTTGAAATATTGGAGCCGCACCTTCCAATCAACCCACCAGCTAATGATTCGGGAACTAACATCGTCAGATTTACATAATCAGCTGCAAGAGTAGTCGCCAAGGATGATGTCGTTATGATAAATATACTATTTTTTTTATCAAGGTGATAAATATATTAATTTTTTTATCAAGGTGATAAATATATTGAATTTCATATAGCAGCAAGTGCATCAATCCAAAAGCTCAAAAGATGCAACGAGAGAAGATTGATTAACCTGAAGATGGATCGACATATGGTTGAGATGGGCGAGAATAGCCAAGATTGTATGTTGGACTGATTGAAATTACTTGTTTAGGGGGATTATCCCTGTAACGATATACATTTAAGGGATTAAATAGTTTTAGAATCGTCGACCAGACCTAATTAAGCCAATTAAAATTACTAAACCTCCTTTATCAAAAAATAAATAAATTACTAAACCTCAATTGACAGCCGATTTCTACCACAGCTCTCAAGACCGCAGGAATGTCTCCTGATACCTGAATGTAGGAGGCAAAAGGGAAACAAACAAGTTAAAAATGCTAAATCTCTTAAAAGTAAAAACAAGTAAAAGGAGATAGGTCCTAGATAAAACACAGATCTCCCTATACAGACAGTTGATATCTAAAAATGCCTGACAAAGCCAAACTAACAACAGACTCGCGAACAAGATGATATCCCAGACACAATTGTTTTTTTGATAAAGTAATTGGCTTCATTAATGGCATCACCAAGATGCAAAATATTACAAGTAGATGCAAAAGCTACATGGTAGCAATCAAAAGCAGGCTACATAGTAGCAGCAAAAATCAGAAACCAACATGTTCAAGAAACAAATTCAAGCAGACAAACAAATGAGCAGTAATTAAAGCTATAGGCCCTAAAGGTCTGTTCAGAACAAGGCAGAAGACCACAGAACCCTGAAAATATGTGATAACTCGAATAGCTGCACGTGCAAATAATGCTACACGAAGGGTAACTCTTCTTTTAACATTTGACTCTTTTTTTATAAGGTAAAAAAACTTTATTGATGATGGGGAAATACCTTTATACAAGTAGAACATTAAAGAATAGAGCATCTACACAATTATATGGTTTTCTGCGAAAGAGACCCAATCTTCCACACATATTGTTTAACATTTGACAGCTAAATACTAAAATATCCACATCAGAAAAGTATAGTTTAATACGAAATCGATCAAACGTAGTTTGTCGAAAAGATCAGTATACTCAATGTGCGAAACATAGACATGCAAAGAAGTTAAGAAATGAAGATAGTCATTTGCCTCACTGCTGTCCAACAATACCAACTTCTCACCTGTACTACACGATCAGACTCATGAGCAGATGCACACAATGGCAACTGATGTTGAGCAAGAACTGTGATAGCAGCTCCAGAAGAATTCCTCAAAGTTTCAATATTTTGACCAGACACTCCTATCAAACCACCTGCCTGAGAACCAGCAATCAAGAACCTTATTGTGTTTGCTGCCACATGGCCAGCACCAACTTTCTGTGCATCAATGTTGCCATCATCATCCTATCACGGAGAGAACAATAGTTCAAGGATCAGTTCCACTCTGGCAAAGCTCTCATGGGTTAATAACCTTAAAACAGCAAGCAGAATCACACATAGAAGCTGTGACACCATTGTTCAAGAAGAGGATGATTCAACTTTCTTCTAAAAAAAGGGAACGCAAAAACCTAGACAACTGGTATAACTGTACGATCCAAGAGTATATCATACAGCACATAATCATAACCTCTCAAAACCATTGGTTGCCCATGTCCTCCCCCCCCCGAAAAAAAGGAGGGAGGGAGGAATCGCCAAAAATATAGTCCGGAAATAGTTTTTTTTTGAGAAAGAATAATCCAGAAATTGCTGCTGAAAGGATTCTTTTTAAAAAAAAAAATTAAGTTGTACACCCAGAGATTATTGCAGCACTTGAGGTAAAACCGGAAATAACTGAGGAATGAGAACCCAAAATCTGCCATTATGCCTCCAAAAACAGACAAAAAAGCTTCTGTTTTTGCACCAGGCGCAGGAAGAAATTCATTGAATTATTGCAAAGACACACCATTTATAACAAGGATTAGATGATATAAAACATTTTTTTGTGTAATTGATAGACAAAAGGTCATATGATGAAATGTTCATTCTCAAAAAAAGATCATATGATGGAATGTAGGAAGACTGATGAAAAGAAACTGTATAAGATATTTCTTGCTAATATAAACAAGAAAATGTTCAACGTAAATGACTTACTAGGTTTTCACTCACAAGAAATGTTACCTTTAAAATAAGTGACACAATTTGATGAAGTGCATTCTCCGCGTCACTAAACATATCGTCATTGTCTTTCGAGCTAATGATGATTACTCGCTCTTCATGGCGCTGCAAATATCAAATCCAGAAGTAAGTTCCCTATGCTTGGTCTCAAATCAATATGACATTGAGTGAAAAAGAGAACCAAGTGAACTAAACATTCCTAACTACGAAAACGACCAACAAGGATGTGACCTAGTAGTCAATGAACTTAGCACAAGCAAAAAATACTATGTGATTTCTTCCCATCCGGCCAAGCCGTGGTGGGCAGAATTACCTGGTACTTGTACTGGTCATGACATCACCGTCATTTTATATTAGGACCACGGAAAACGACCAACAAAACCAAATGAGGTCAATCAAGAAGCCAGCAAACCCAATCTCTCAATTCAACAAAGTCCCTTTCAGTTTTTCTCAATTAGATTCAAGCAGTTCCTAATATTCCTGAGCAAAAACTTCAAGACAAAGAATCTCTACTTTACACCTATATGTCATTTTCAAGCTTCCTGGAATTCAGCCAGCAATTAAAAAAAAATCTCCAAATTCATTCAATTCAGCCACGTTCATTCGAATTCTCTCAATTAGGTTCTAAAAGTTCGAAAATTTTCCAGACATACAATTGCCAAATATTGCCCTACTTTAACCTAGAGAATTAGTTTCGACCTTAAGAACTTCACAAACAATATAACAAATTCAATAACGAAAAAAAAATTGCATTAACTCACAGCGATGGCATCAGCAATTTTGACAGTAGCTTTAGTTTCTTCACGAATCTTCTGTATACGATGCCCTACTTTACCAATAACTTTCCCGATCTGTCTTGACGGTACAACTATACGGTACACTACATCTTGAGAAACCTTAACCCGCTTCTTTAGCGGCGGGTCAGCGTCAGCCGACGACCCTGCCTCGTCCGTCGCGGTGGTGTATTCCTCCCGTGGACGTTTAACGGTGGCGGACCGATTGGGATCTTCATTGGACGGTTGAGAAAGGACGGCGGCAGCTGGAGGTGGAGCTCCCGGAGGAGGAGGGTTAGAACTAAGGTTAGGGTTTAGGGAGGGTTCGAGTTGGTGAGAATGAGCCATTGAATTTGGGGGATAATAGGACATGAAGGGGAAGAGTTAAGAAAGAGGGAGGGGAATGAAAGATAAACCGTAAACGTACGACAGATCTACTATTTTTAATCAAGGGTTTTGAGTTTGTTAATATTACTTTTGTGACCTTGATATATGCTCTATTGCTCCTTTACATCACAATTACTCAAAGTTGGATTTTGGAGCAAGTAATTTACATGAATGATATAAAAATTTAGTTTAAAGAACAAATACTTATGACAAAAGAAAGTTACTAGTAGTATTATCCAATTAATGCATGTTTGTTCACCTTGCATTTTTTGTCCAGGCTCGTGAAAGCTTAGTTAGTGATTGAATACAGATGTGGTTGAAATTTGAAAAAAAAAAAAGTTTTTGAAAATGATATAAAAAATAGTTTTTGAAAGTTGAAATTGTATTTGAATATGTATTTTACTTGAAAAGAATTCGAAATTTTGTGAGTAGAAAACCTCAAAAACTACTCTAGAGTTGTTTTGGAATTTGAAGAATTATTTTAAAATCTGCCAAAAAATAATTAAAATCTATAAACAAATAAATATTTGAAAAAAAGCTCCCAAAGTCAAACGAAAGCTTAGTAATTCAAATGTTATCCACTCAGAATATTTGTCGATATGATCTTTCACCATTACTCTCTTCATTGGATAAACAATCATCATCGTGCAATCGTCAACTCAATTACTACTAAATACTAGTACTTAATATTAAAAGATTCGATAAGTATTTCATATTTTATCAACAACAAAAAAACGTTGATAGTTCGAAGTATAAACGTCAAAATATATACGTACCTTTTAAACTAAAGGAATATATTATTATTATCTTAATTATTTAAAATAAACTTTATATAGAAGTATCAAATTTATCATATTTTATTATTTAAAAACCAAGAAAATATTCTTAAGAAATTATATTTTAAAAAACAAAAAACTACTCGACTACTCAAATAGTACAGAGGGAGGAGAAAAGAAATGATTGACCCTAATATACAAAATCTATAGTAAAGGCACAAAATTGCACCTTTTCAATTGTTCCAAAAGGACTCTAAAACCCACAGGGATGCCCTTGTGCAGTTACTGCTAGAAAAGCCGACAAACTCACCGGAAAGTGATCCCATGTCCTCCGACAACACTTGCCGGAATTAAACATTTTCCGAC
>AWOL01S0173691.1:5228-15710 GCA_000715115.1 Nicotiana otophora
TTCAGGATGCCAGAGTGTTCTCTAATATCGACTTACGTTCAGGCTATCAATAGTTGAAGATTCGGGATCTAGATATCCCAAAGACTGCTTTCAGGACTCGGTATGGTCATTGCAAGTTCCTTGTGATGTCTTTTGGGCTGACCAATGCCCCAACATTGTTTATGCATTTAATGAATAGTGTATTTCAGCACTATCTTGATTATTTTATCATTGTGTTTATTGACGACATTCTGGTGTATTCCCGGAGCCGAGAAGATCATGACCAACACCTAAGTAATGTGCATCATGAGAGAACATAAGTTATATGCAAAATTTTCAAAGATTGAATTCTGGCTTGATTCAATGGAATATTTGGGTCATATAGTTTCGTGCGAAGAGATCAAGGTAGATCCGAAGAAAATTAAAGCAGTGCAGAGTTGGCCCAGATCGTCATCAGCTACTGAGATCCAGACTTTCCTTGGTTTGGCAGGGTATTATCGCCAATTTGTGGAGGGATTTTCTTCTATTGCTGCACCTATGATTAAATTGACCTAGAAGGGTGCTTCGTTCACGTGGACCGAGGAGTGTGAGGAAAGCTTTCAAAAGCTCAAGACATCTTTGACTACAACCTCAATATTGGTATTGCCTATAGGTTCAGGGTCTTATACTTTGTATTGTGATGCATCGCGCATTGGTCTTAGCGAAGTGTTGATGCAAGATGGTAGAGTGATTGCCTACGTGTCCAGACAGTTAAGGGTATATGATAAGAATTATTCGGTACATGACCTTGAGTTAGCATCTATTGTTCATACCTTAAATATTTGGTGGCATTATTTGTACGGTGTCCATTGTGAGGTTTATATCAATCACCGAAGTCTACAATATCTATTTAAATAAAAGGATCTTAATTTGCGGCAGCGGGGGTGGTTAGAGTTGCTTAAGGATTATTATATCACCATCCTCTATCATCTTGGAAAGGCCAATGTGGTGGTCGATTCCTTGAGTCGTAAGGCGGAGAATTTGGCCAACCAGTTTGTTAGATTGGATGTTTCTGAATCGAGCCGAGTTTTGTCTTGTGTAGTTTCTCAGTCTTCTATTTATGATCGTATCAGGGAGTATCAGTATGATGATCCAAATTTGCTTGTCCTTAAGGACACAATTCAGTACGGTGATGCCAAGGAAGTCATTATTAGAGATGATAGTGTATTACGGATGCATGGCAGGCTATGTGTGCCTAATGTAGATGGTTTGTGTGAGTTAATTCTCCAGGAGGCTCACAGTTCACGGTACTCCATTCATCCAGGTGCCGCGAAGATGTATCAGGACTTACGACAAAACTATTGGTGAAGGCAGATGAAGAAAGACATAGTGGAATATGTATCTCGGTGAAGTATGGGCATCAACGACCTGGTGGATTTCTTCAAAAGTTAGAGATTCCAGAGTGTAAATGAGAGCGGATCACTATGAATTTTGTTGCTCGGCTCCCACAGACTCAAAGGAAGTTCGATGCAGTTTGGGTGATTGTGGATAGATTGACCAAGTCAGCTCAACTCATTCCTGTGGTTACTACTTACCCTTCGGAGTAGCTGACTCAGGTTTACATTCGCAAAATTGTTAGGCTTCATGGCATACCGGTATCTATCATCTCTAACCGGGGTATGCAGTTTACATCATGGTTATGGAGAGCCGTAAAATGAGAGTTAGGTAGTCGGGTAGAGTTGAGTACAACATTTCACCCTCAGACGGACAGGCAGTCCGAGCACACTATTCATATACTAGATGATATGTTTTTTGCTTGTGTGATAGATTTTGGGGGTGCTTGGGATCGGTTCTTGCCACTTGCGGAGTTTGCTTATAATGACAGTTATCAGTCGAGCATTCAGATGGCGGCGTATGAAGCCTTATATGGTAGGCGGTGCTGGTCTCAAGTGGGTTGGTTCAAGTCGGGCGAAGCTAGATTATTGGGTACAGACTTGGTTCAAGATGTGTTAGAAAAGGTTAAATTGATTCAGCATCGTCTTCGTACAGCTCAATCTAGACAAAAGAGTTATGCGGATCGGAAGGTTTGTGATGTTACATTCATGGTTGGTGAGCGGGTCTTGCTCCGGGTTTCGCCTATGAAGGGTGTTATGAGTTTTGGGAAGAAGGGAGAGTTGAGCCTTATGAGATTCTTGAAAGAATTTGAGAGGTGGGTTATAGACTTGCACTACCACCTAATCTCTCTGCAGCTCATCCAGTGTTCCATTCTCTGAAAGTATCACGGCGATCCGTCTCATGTGTTAGACTTAAGCTCAGTCCAGTTGGACAAGGATCTATCTTATGTTGAGGAACCAGTGGTTATTTTGGATAGACAGGTTAGAAAGTTGAGATCGAAGAGCATTACTTTAGTAAAAGTATAGTGTAGGGGTCATCCGATCAAGGAGGTGACTTGGGAGATCGATCATGATATGCGCATCCGTTATCCTCATCTTTTCATCACTCTAGGTATAATTCTAAACCCGTTCAAGGACGAACATTTGTTTAAGAGAGAGAGAATGTAACGACCTGGTCGGTCGTTTTGAGTATTACAACTCTGTTTCCCCAATTATTTCTCAATTTGCGCTTTACAGTTGTTATATGTCTTGCCGGGGTAATTGGTTCGGGTCTGGTGAGGTCTTGGAATGAATTGGAACACTTAGTTCCAAATTCTAAAATTTAAATTAAAAAGGTTGGCTGGATGTCGACCTATGTGTAAATGACCCCTAAATAGCATTTTGATTATTTCAATAGCTTCGTATGGTAATTTTGGACTTATGAGAGTGTCCGAAAAATTATTTGGAGGTCCGTATTTAAATTAGGCTTGAAATGGTTAAAATAAAAAATTAGAGTTTGGAAGTTTGACTGGAGAGTTGACTTTTTGATATCGGGGTCAGAATCCGATTCTAGAAATTTGAATAGGTCTGTTATGTCATTTATGACTTATGTGCAAAATTTGAGGTCAATCGGACTTGATTTGATAGGTTTCGACATCGAATGTAGAAGTTGAAAATTCCTAAGTTCATTAAGCTTGAAATGGGGTATGATTCGTGGTTTTAGTGTTGTTTGATATGATTTGAAAACTTGACTAAGTTCGTTTGATGTTTTAGGACTTGTTGATAAATTTGATTGAGGTCTCGGGGGCCTCGGGTCAGTTCGGATGGTTAACGGATCGAATTCTAACTTAGAAGAAAATTTTGAAAGTTTCTGCCATTGGATGCAATCGCACATGCGGAACTTGGCTCGCAGGTGCGAGCTCGCAGAAACTAGCATGGCAAGTGCAGAGGTAGTGTCGCAGGTGCGGACAGGTGGTCCGCAGAACCGGCGTCGCACCTGCAAAGGTTCGATAGCAGAAGAGGAAATAATGGGGGCCAGACGGCTTCGCAGAAGAGGACAGCTTCTCGCAGAAGCGATGAAGCCGTAGAAGCGAAGGAATTCTCGCATCTGCGAGACCGCAAATGCGGCTAAAAATCTTGCAGAAGCGGAAACCCTTGGACAATACAAAAACATAAGGGTTCCGAGTTTTTGCAATTTTTGGGCATTTCAAGCTCGGGCCAGGCGATTTTGAGGTTTTCACAGGAATTCTTGAGGTAAGTCACTTATGATCATTTCTACTCCATAATATTGAATTATCATCGAACAATCCTACTAGATTGCGTATTTTTGAGATGTAAATCAGGAATTTGGACCTAGGGATTTGGAAATAAGATTTGATGATTTGGAGGTCGAGTTGATGTCGAAATTTGGTAAAAATTGTATGGTTAGACTTGTGGTTGAATAGACTTTCAAATTTTGTAACTTTTGTCAGGTTCCGAGACGTAGGTCACACAAGCAAATTTTGAGTTAAATTTCAGATTTTGTTAGAAAATTTATATTTTCATATGGAAATTATTCCTATAATTTGTATTAACTGAATCGAATTAATTATGACTATATGTGAGTCGATCAGAGTCAAATAATCGAGGGAAAGGCATTCTACTTGACTAATTGAGTGTGATTCGAGGTAAGTGGCTTGTCTAACCCTGTGTGGGGGAAATTCCCCTAGGATATGATACTATTGTAACACTTTGTGATATGTTAGCGCCGTGTACGCTAGGTCATGAGTGCGCACATGGGCTAAATTTGGAAATATCGGTTCTTGCTGAGTAATCTTCTTTTAAATTCTTTAACTGAGTTGCCTTAGTATATGTAGTGATCATGATTAGTCTAGTATCACATGTCTACGTGTCTTAACTCTTACTTGCAATATGTGCAACATGCTTAGCTGAATTACCTGCTTTCCTCGATTTGATTTAAATCTTTAACTGTAAGATTTTTAGATGAAAAAAATGTTGTTCCTCTGATTACCTGCTGCATATTTATTTTGGGACTACGAGGTGGTTCGTCAGGAGATCCCCATGTACTGCATATTTATTTTGGGACTACGAGGCGGTTCCCCGGGAGATCCTCCTGTACTGCATATTTATTTTAGGACTACGAAGTGGTTCCTTGGAAGGTCCTCTTGTACTGCATATTTACTTTGGGACTACGAGGCGGTACCTCGGGAGATCCCCTTGCATATTTACTTTTGGGACTACAAGACGGTATCTTGGGAGATCCCCTGTTGAGCATTTACTTTTGGGACTACGAGACGGTATCCCAGGAGAGCCCCCTGTTGTTTACCTCTATTTGTCGTGTTATTTACTCCTCAGTTATTTAATTATATTATTATATCCGCTGTCTTAAATTTTTCTACCGATGTTAGGCTTGGCACTTACTGGGTGCCGCTATGGTGTACTCATACTACGCTTTTACATATTGTTTTGGGAATGAATACGAGCGTAGAACTATTGGACGAAAGGCATGAAACCGACCTCATCCAATTAGCTGCCCAAAAGCAACGAATCGAGAGATACTACAATTGAAGAACTAATCTTCGATATTTTAATGCCGGGGACTTAGTTCTGAGAAAAGTCACCCTCAACCCCTGAAATCCTAATGAAGGAAAATTGATTCCGAATTGGGAAGGACCGTACCAAATTCTCGAGGTCACCGGAAAAGTGTATTACAAGCTCGGAACAATAAATGGGGAACAACTACCAAGAAATTGGAACATATCTCACCTAAAACGTTACTACTGCTAAGGTACACTCTTTTTTCATTCCTCTTTTCATATTAACACATGCAGGTGGTCGACAAGAAATGACGATGGATTTTTAGCGAACGATATGAAGACTTTAGGTCTGAAATCACATGTTGCACTCTTTTTCCGTCAGACCCAGTTTTGTCCCAAATGGGTTTTTCGGCGAGGTTTTTAACGAGGCAACGATTAATCGTGCTAACTTAGTATCAAACCCGATTATGAATCGGGATCGGAGATCCATTCGACATTATCTGAGGTTCCTTTGCAACCAACCTCGAATATTGTAGGGCCTACACTCGGATATGCGAATATCAACTCTAGAAAGGAAACTACTTCATAAAAAGAGGATCTCGATAGATAGGATTTATTGTAAGGGTCAAACGGTCAAATCGAACCGTGCCCATATAGATTGCTCGAACCCTATTTCGATCGAGAATAAAGATAAGCATGTTCCTTACAAATATTGCTCGAACCCTGTTTCGATCGAGAATAAAGATAAATATGTTCCTTACAAACATCTTATTATTTAAAAACATTTCGTACTTATGAATATAAACAAGACCAAGGGCAATACTTAACCGGAATACGAATGATCTCTCCCTCACTCGGGGACTGCCATCCGACTCAAATAGCCCAAGTATTCGGGCCTCGGGAGCAAAAGACCTAATAGGTAACGCACCGATTTCTAAAAGTCACGGTCACCCTGTCCGGGAACTATTATCTCAGGAAAGCATTGATAAAACTGGAAATCAAGCCCAATGTGTAGCTACCGAACTAAAAGGCTACGACCAATTTAACACGACTCAGAGACGTCCGAAATCTGTACAAAAATAGGCCTTCAAAAAAATAAAAAAATCTTTCACAGCTTGTTCTAAAAAGGCTACCCTCTGCAAAATCTCAGACTTAAGATGTTTTCCAGTAAAACTTTGATAACATCGAACCCCGATAACTCCTAAATCCATAAATGAAATAAAGGCAAGGTTTGTTCGAACCCTTAAACACAACCTTATTTTATGCTAAGGCATTTTCAAACTTTGTAAAATACACACAAAAAAGGAAAAATACGAGAGCCGAAAGGGCAAGAAAAGCCTTATATTTATATACAATAGTTTTNTTTTTGGGACTACGAGACGGTATCCCAGGAGAGCCCCTGTTGTTTACCTCTATTTGTCGTGTTATTTACTCCTCAGTTATTTAATTATATTATTATATCCGCTGTCTTAAATTTTTCTACCGATGTTAGGCTTGGCACTTACTGGGTGCCGCTATGGTGTACTCATACTACGCTTTTACATATTGTTTTGGGAATGAATACGAGCGTAGAACTATTGGACGAAAGGCATGAAACCGACCTCATCCAATTAGCTGCCCAAAAGCAACGAATCGAGAGATACTACAATTGAAGAACTAATCTTCGATATTTTAATGCCGGGGACTTAGTTCTGAGAAAAGTCACCCTCAACCCCTGAAATCCTAATGAAGGAAAATTGATTCCGAATTGGGAAGGACCGTACCAAATTCTCGAGGTCACCGGAAAAGTGTATTACAAGCTCGGAACAATAAATGGGGAACAACTACCAAGAAATTGGAACATATCTCACCTAAAACGTTACTACTGCTAAGGTACACTCTTTTTTCATTCCTCTTTTCATATTAACACATGCAGGTGGTCGACAAGAAATGACGATGGATTTTTAGCGAACGATATGAAGACTTTAGGTCTGAAATCACATGTTGCACTCTTTTTCCGTCAGACCCAGTTTTGTCCCAAATGGGTTTTTCGGCGAGGTTTTTAACGAGGCAACGATTAATCGTGCTAACTTAGTATCAAACCCGATTATGAATCGGGATCGGAGATCCATTCGACATTATCTGAGGTTCCTTTGCAACCAACCTCGAATATTGTAGGGCCTACACTCGGATATGCGAATATCAACTCTAGAAAGGAAACTACTTCATAAAAAGAGGATCTCGATAGATAGGATTTATTGTAAGGGTCAAACGGTCAAATCGAACCGTGCCCATATAGATTGCTCGAACCCTATTTCGATCGAGAATAAAGATAAGCATGTTCCTTACAAATATTGCTCGAACCCTGTTTCGATCAAGAATAAAGATAAATATGTTCCTTACAAACATCTTATTATTTAAAAACATTTCGTACTTCTGAATATAAACAAGACCAAGGGCAATACTTAATCGGAATACGAATGATCTCTCCCTCACTCGGGGACTGCCATCCGACTCAAATAGCCCAAGTATTCGGGCCTCGTGAGCAAAAGACCTAATAGGTAACGCACCGATTTCTAAAAGTCACGGTCACCCTGCCCGGGAACTATTATCTCAGGAAAGCATTGATAAAACTGGAAATCAAGCCCAATGTGTAGCTACCGAACTAAAAGGCTACGACCAATTTAACACGACTCGGAGACGTCCGAAATCTGTAACAAAATTAGGCCTTCAAAAAAATAAAAAAATCTTTCACAGCTTGTTCTAAAAAGGCTACCCTCTGCAAAATCTCAGACTTAAGATGTTTTCCAGTAAAACTTTGATAACATCGAACCCCGATAACTCCTAAATCCATAAATGAAATAAAGGCAAGGTTTGTTCGAACCCTTAAACACAACCTTATTTTATGCTAAGGCATTTTCAAACTTTGTAAAATACACACAAAAAAGGAAAAATACGAGAGCCGAAAGGGCAAGAAAAGCCTTATATTTATATATAATAGTTTTTACAAAGGCCAGATCGGCCTAAATTTACAACGGCCAAAAACAAATGGCCTCAAAAAATAAAAAATAAAAAATCCTAAGAGGCTTGGTCTTCATCAGAGGTCACATCTCCATCCTCAGAATCTTCTTCTTCTTCGGATTCACTTGAACTCTCGGAGTCTTCCTCAGGGAAGACTATCTTCTGGGCCATGGATTCCTCTACTCTAGCCTTTTCGATCTCAGCCATGATATCGAAGCCCTGGGCCTGAACCCATTCGAAGGCTTCCCTTCGAGCCTGCCATTTCGCATGTTCGACCATGCCCTTGGACTTGGCCTGGTTGACTTCGACATCGACCCTAAACTGGGCCACTTTAGCATCATCTCTTTTGTTGGCCTCGGCCACCTCAGATCTGGCTATGGCCACCTCGGATCTGGCCACTTCGAGTTTATCGGCCAAGCTTGCCTTATCATAAATGGTCAAATCCAACCGATGCTGAATCCCCTTGATCTTCTTGACCTGTACCGAGGCTTTCTCTTTTGTAGCTTGGAGCTGGGTTTCGGCCGACTCCAGTTGAGCTTGGACGATCTCCTTTTTTCGAGGCTAGAATGTCCATGTTTATTTTGAATTCTTCCGCCTCAGCATGTATCGAATCCACCTGCGTTTGGAGTCATACGATTTCTTTGAACCTCTGTAGGGCCTGCAGAATCGAATCATTAGTAGTTATCTGCAATTCATCTTCACTATTGTGAAGCACTCAAAATACCTGCTCAGCCATCTCGGCATGCTCATCCTGAGCCGTTACCAAATATGCCCGAAGCTTCTCACTAAGAAGCTTGTAGGTCTCACTCTTATCAGTGAGGTTCTGAACCTCAGCCTCATGCTCCTCCCGGATTTGGAGGAAAGCCTCGTGATGCAACACTGAAGCCTGCAAAACAAGGAAGAAGATGTGAGAATTATCTACAACTCCAAGTATAAAAGAAACAATAGAGATACCCTCGAAGTTACCTGATTCAGAGCATGTTGGGCCTCATTAAAAAGTCAAGCGGCTCCTACCACGTTCATCACGGCTTGATCCTCTTCAGTCACCAAGGATCTAAGGTAACTAACAATCCCCATGGGGGGAGAGAAAACGTGGGCATCCTCTAGGACGGAAAGTAATATTTTCCGGCTACGATCGGGATTAACACTCGGGGCCAGGAATCGGTCCACCAGTTTTGGGCTCGATGAAGACCCGATAGCGCCCGACCATGATGCTCTTTTCGGTACCAATAATCCACCGAAACTGATAATATCCTCCAAGGCACCGGACTCAAACCCATCCAAAAAGCCATGGATATCAGTCGACCCCTGAATACCCCCGTAAGATTGACTTTCCAACATGTTAACCTCACGAATTATAGCATCCGAAATGTGAGGGGATCCAGTAATGTCAACTATACCTAGCTCGTCCCTCGAGACATTTTCCGCTGCCCGAGAAGCCTTTCCCCCGGTCTCTCCTTCGACCATCTCAGCTTGGGACGGAATGGCCTCAAATTTTCCTTGTTCATGAATTATGTCCAGATCTCCCTTATCAACCTCCGCCGATTCGGAGGATTTTTGTATCACAACATTATCCTGCACACAAGCTACTTCCTCTTCTTCTTCTTCGGGCTCATCCCTTAATCGGCGGATCAAGTCCGAAGGCATAATACTGGAGCCCCCCTTGGGCTTGCGAGACTTTTTCGCCGGAATTGTCTTTTCCGAGACCGGGGAACTCGGAGCCCCTTTTCTCTTCTTCTCTTTGACCTACTTTAGAGCATGGACTTCTTCATCACCATATGGGGCCCTCATCGCAACGTCCTTCCCAAGTCCTACAAAAGAAAAAAGGGGAGAAAATCAAACGATAATCGTTCTAAGAAAGAAACTTACCATGACTGCGGGCCTCCCATCGACCCTCTGATAATTGCATCCAAGCACGCTCGGAGTATTGTCTGTGCAACACCAAACCTTCAACCCATTACTTAAGTTTCGGAATCGGTTCCGGCATCTGGGCCACAACGGCAACAAACATAGAAAAAGTAGATAAAGAAAATGAAAAATAGAGCAATAAAATTAAACGTTCAAAAGGGATACTACTCATGATTCATATTCCGTTTTCTCAGGAAACGGCATGTCATCAGCGAGGATTAGGTCCAAAGTTCTAATTCGAACAAATCGGCACATCCAACCTCGGTCATGAGTCTCATCTATACTCGAGAATAGGGCTTTGGTGGCTTGGCGAGCAAGCTTGATTAGCCTTCCTCGATAGAATCGGGGACTATAAAAGCGCATAAGGTGATCGAGGGTGAAAAGACACCCCTCGATTTTGTTCGAAAAGAATAAGAGGAGAATCACTATTCTCCAAAAAAAAGGATGGATCTGGCCGAGGGTCACATCGTATCTCTTACAAAATGCGACGATGACATGGTCTAAGGGACCCCACGTGAAAGGTTAAGTATAAACACTTAAGAACCTCTCCACGTGGGTAGTACTCGATTCTTCAGGCGATGGGACTACCACATGTTTTTCATCCCAGATGCATTCCTTTTTCACTTTGTCGAGGATGTTCTCGCTGATTGTACACTAGTACCTCGAGATAGACTCACATTGGCCCAGTACTGAGGAGGCTTTTTCGA
>AWOL01S0173717.1:0-13176 GCA_000715115.1 Nicotiana otophora
AAAAACTTTTCCAAAAAACTATAATAAGTGGAGCTAATATTCTTTCAAAATAATGTTAACAATAAATGGTTCGGTTCGGCCGGTTATTTTATGAAATTTGTACCATATCAATTTTTCGGTTATTCTATTATGTATAACCAAAATTAGACTTTCCAAAACCGTTCCAATCATATCGGTTTCTCTTCCATATTGGTACGATTCGGTTAATTTTCGATATTTTCTTTAATGTCTTATAAAAGTTACTAGTAGAATGCAAAGACACAGTGTCTTGTAAAAGTCACTATTATGTATGACTTATCAAAACTCTCTAGATATTTTTATTGTTTAAAAGGTGATGAATTAAGAAAANATTAGACTTTCCAAAACCGTTCCAATCATATCGGTTTCTCTTCCATATTGGTACGATTCGGTTAATTTTCGATATTTTCTTTAATGTCTTATAAAAGTTACTAGTAGAATGCAAAGACACAGTGTCTTGTAAAAGTCACTATTATGTATGACTTATCAAAACTCTCTAGATATTTTTATTGTTTGAAAGGTGATGAATTAAAAAAATATGAAAGATGATCAGAGTATCCATCAACTATTCTACAACAGCGTAAAAAAAAACTAAGCAAAGACAAAAAATATAAATCATACGAGTGAAAAGATACTAGCCAAGTTGGAACTCAAGAATAAAGTCTATAAAAGAAATATTCAAAAAGATAAATCTAAATTATACGAAAGGAAACATATTCAATACATTATAGTTTGCTACTTATAATCGCTAGAATATTATGTGTCTTGCTAGTGAATATGCTGAAAATAATTTAGTTTGAGTAGGAGTAGTATAATAAGTTTGTGAATTAGGATTTTGCTAGTGAATATGCTTTATTATTTTTAAACTTAATATATAAATATATTATTCACATGTAAATTTATTCGGTACGGTTCGATATTTTTTCGGTTTATTTTCATAAAATAAAAAACCTACCCTAATTAATGGTACAGTTATAGATTTGTATAAAAACCTACGATTTTATTTAAAGAAACTTAAAAATTGGTTCGGTGCGGTACGGTTCGGTCGATTTAGTCGGATTTAAATATCCATTGACACCCCTAGGTGGAGTAACTGAGATACCGATGAAATTTNGAATGGTTCGGTTCGGCCGGTTATTTTATGAAATTTGTACCATACCAATTTTTCGCTTATTCTATTATGTATAACCAAAATTAGACTTTCCAAAGCCATCCCAATCATGTCGGTTTCTCTTCCATATCGGTACGATTCGGTTAATTTTCGATATTTTCTTCAATGTCTTATAAAAGTTACTAGTAGAATGCAAAGACACAGTGTCTTGTAAAAGTCACTATTATGTATGACTTATCAAAACTCTCTAGATATTTTTACTGTTTGAAAGGTGATGAATTAAGAAAATATGAAAGATGATCAGAGTATCCATCAATTATTTTACAACAACGTAAAACAAAACTAAGCAAAGACATAAAAAATATAAATCACACGAGTGAAAAGATACTAGCCAAGTTGGAACTCAAGAATAAAGTCTATAAAAGAAATATTCAAAAAGATAAATCTAAATTATACGAAAGGAAACATATTCAATACATTGTAGTTTGCTACTTATAATCGCTAGAATATTATGTGTCTTGCTAGTGAATATGCTGAAAATAATTTAGTTTGAGTAAGAGTAGTATAATAAGTTTGTGAATTAGGATTTTGCTAGTGAATATGCTTTATTATTTTTAAACTTAATATATAAATATACTATTCACATGTAAATTTATTCGGTACGGTTCGATATTTTTTCGGTTTATTTTCATAAAATAAAAAACCTACCCTAATTAATGGTACAGTTACAGATTTGTATAAAAACCTACGATTTTATTTAAAAAAACCTAAAAATCGGTTCGGTGTGGTACGGTTCGGTCAGTTTAGTCGGATTTAAATATCCATTGACACCCCTAGGTGGAGTAACTGAGATACCGATGAAATTTGGTATTTTATAAATTAAAATAAATTTAAAACTGCTATTACTATTGTAAACTTAAATGGAGCAATATGATCAATTATAATTCATATATATAAGCAATACTATTTTGCCTGAAATTTGCGTAATTATTCTTATATTGATTATAGAACATATTTTTCTTTTCTTAATCAGAGTATGCAGTTCATCTTTATTAGGGAGCATTTTACAATCCAACGTGGGAAGGAGACTTTGTGAAGCCCCAGAAAGTTTTTCTAACAAGATTAAGCCGAACTCGAGCTTAAGAGAATATTTTGTGAGACCTCGAAGTGCTTGCGAACCCACATGAGGGTAATAGGATCATTACAATACTTAGGCATGAAGGTAAGATGGATTTAAGGTCCTCAAGTTGTATGATTAAAGGCATAGATTAGAATGATTGAGCTAAGAGGGAGGAAAGGATTCCAGCAGACCTGCGTAGCCTTCGCAGGCTGCGTAGGTAAAAACAGAATGGAAGTGAGGGGGAGGATTTAAGCTGCGTAGGCTACACAGGCCTGCGTAGACAATTTGCGTAGGCGACACAATTTACCTACGCATGCTATTTTCTATAAAAAATAGGGGAATTCAGGGAGAGCGAAAGGAATTTTATTTTTGGCTAAGTTTTGGGTTCTAGAGAGAAAGTGGAGCATCCCCAACCCAAATACACATCAAAAGTGACTTTTATAATATTTTTATAATGGATTAACACTAATTAATTATAGTATTAATATTTACATGGATTGAAATTCATAGGGATTTCTCTAATCTTCAAGAATCATTCAAAAGGGTTCAAGTTAGGGTTTGAGCTACAAGAGGTAAAATCCCTACCCTACACTTAAATACATCTATGGATTAAGTATTTTGAATGTATTGTGAAGTAGAAAGTACTAATTGGTTGAAGAATTATGCTAGTCCTTGATATGGGTATTGTGAGTTAGGGTTCTTGAATGGAGAAGAAGATGAATAGTGAATTTTTGAATCTTGTTAAGACGATTGGTGATGTTAGTATTTCAATAGCTTAATCATGATTAATTATTGAATCGTATAATATTTATTAGGCTTAAAGGCCAATAATGAAAGTAACTAAGGATAAAAGGGATATGAATGGGTGAATTGGGCTTGTTGAAGACATATAGTTAATTTGTAAACTTTAAATGTGTATCAACATATATTTGGATACATTTTGATGTCTTGGGATGTCTAATGTTGATATTGTCTTGTTGGCGACGTTTGAGAGTTATAAATGAATTGAAGCATCGTACTATTATTTTAAAGTTTGGACTTGAGGTAAGTTGATTAATACTTACTCTTCTTGAGGGATTTTCTCTAAAATCATATTTGAGTTAATAGGTGAGTTTGTAAATGTGCATCCATACTTGTGGGGACAAGCGGGAAAGGATGTCACCATGTACTTGGAGTTGTATTGCATAAAAAAAGTTTTGTTGTTTTACAATTCAAAAATCGTGTTTCTAAAAATTCGATGTCAAACGATGCTTGAGGAAAATATTATAAGTTTTCTTCAAACTTAAGTATTGGAAAGAATATAAAATATTTGAGTGCCGAAGATGTATTTTTTTGAATAGTATTTCCTTTTGAAACTTGATTAATGGATGACACTCGTTGTATTTTTGAAAGATGGATGTTAAATTGCTAAAGGCTTTAACATGAAAAAGATCATATGTTTGATTGTTTTATTCAAATGGTATAGTTTGGCCATGAGCAGTGATTTGATAAAAATAGGTCCTTTGAGGCTAATAGGCTATGAATCTATTTTTGAAATATCAAATGTTTTGGGAGTTACTAGTGGAGACCACCGAGATTGGTTCGAATGTTGAGTTTCTTACTATGGAACTACATGTGCCGGTGTAGGGACACATTCCAAGGCTAAGCCGAGGTTTGTGGGATAAAGTCCTCCATTGAGAGGGCAAATGCTCATTACTTAAAGTAATGAGGTTAAGTCGACTCGTACGGCACTACGGGAAGTCGCCCAGACTAGGAGGGTCAAATACTTGTTGCTAGGTCGATCACCTAGTAGTTGTTTATTATATCAGTGTCGGTATAGTACTCTCGGTGAAAAGTTAAAAGCTAATTTTGTTATGTTTAGGCCTAAGGAGCCAAAAGTGATTTCAATGACTTAATAAAATGGAAATAATTTTACCTGATTTTATTAGAATCATGGGTTGGTATAAATATTTTAAAAGTTTATATCATGATTTATATTTTTCTAATCTTTTCATTTAAAATGATAAAGAGCATGAATTGACATAATTGTTATCGTTTTATATCAACGTTGGTTGCATTATTTTTGTAAAGCCTTGTCCCAGAAACTTGAGTTAGAGAGAGTCTATGACACTTATTGAGTACCCTCGTAGTATACTCAACTCTCAGGGGCCCCTCTCCAGAGTCCCACTTACTTTATATATTTTCAGGATGAGACGTGGTACATGATGAGCTAATGGGGCAATAGGATGACTCTCTTTCCGAAGCATATAGCAAGGCACCACTTCTATTCTGTGGTAGCCTTCATGTTGATCTTATTTACTTTTGGTTGGATCTGTCCAAAGTATTTATTTCATCATTGTGTCTTAGAGATTCCATACACAGTTATTATTCATTTTTTGAGTTGCAATCAAGAGTTATTCGTATGCCATGCATGATAGAAATATTGTTATTCTTTTGTATATTTTTCAATTACTGAAAATTAATGAATTTAAAGACTTTGTTTCATGTATGAGTTTTAATCATTTAAAATGATTGTGTTTTCAAAAAGACTTCCGCATGTCTTTATTTTGTATATAGATGGACATTCTTGTACGGTTTGGTTCGCCCGAGTTGGATAGTGTGCCGGGTGTCAGTCACGTGATTTTGGGTCGTGACAAACTTGGTATCAGAGCACTAAGTTCTAATTCGAGTCCTAGGAAGCCTATGGAATCGTGTATAGTAGAGTTCTCCTTATTGGTGTGTTGTGAACCACACCCATAACGGGAAGGCTACATGGACATTGTAGGATTGTCTCATTCCTTTCTTCTCACTCTAGATCGTGCGTTAAAGCTTGAAGTGAGGAGAAAATCGTGTGTATGTATTGACATCCTGGCGGGGTTCACGAAGGAGAGTGCTGAGCATAATGCTTGAGATTTAAGTAACGACACTAGCTGCTAGATGAGCTACCAAGAAAGAGTCGGTGCCTCTGTATATAAATATATAGGAAAATACAAGAGATGAAATAAAATGGATTCAAATCGAATGATGCAATAATGAATCATATGTTTTTTTGTCAAGAACTAATGACTGCTTGAAGGAATATAAGACGGGAATCACGTTGACCGTTGTCGTGATACATCGAGAATTGCAGGAAGTTTGTGCTACCAAAAAGAATAATCACATCTTGAGAGGGCATGACCCTAGTGGCCTGTATATGGTTGGGACTGCTCGGGAAAAAGGACATTGAATATAATATGTCAGCTACCAGTTCTGAAAGACAAATTGAACAAGGAGAGGTAAAGTTCAATCGAGTGAATATGATAGTTTCAAGTTGACTAAAAAAGTTCGAGTCCCGATATTGTTATAGATGGATACTGAAAATTGATGTGGTCCAGATGGACACTTAGTATGATAAGTTGTAGTCATTATCATGTCACATGAGCTAACAATGACATGTCTAGAGTATTGAGTGCATTTCTGAGTGATCAAGGCTTTACGAAGGGCATTAATTGTTAATAATAAATATTGATATACATTGCAATGATATAAAGACACTAGAATGGATAAGTAGATGACATGTCAAGGTACGAAGTGTATAAAAGGCATGGCCTCATAGGTTAAAGGGTTAAGATAAAATGTTTATAAGGCAAGTTTTCATGAAAGGATTATATTAAACTTGTATAGACGGGGTATGTCTCATTGGCGTTGATAAATTTGTGAAAGGCAAAATTTCGAGATTTCTCCATAAAGCTTTATATGGGCCAATGGAGCAGCTGAGTATAGATTGATTAAAACTCTCACATTGTAAAGGGATTGAATGTGTTGAATGAAGTACGAGGCTAGGTAATACTTTTGAGGAGTTGTAAAATATTACATGAACGAATTAAGGTTAAAGAGCTGGAGAACAGTAATATTATATTTTGAAAGTTGACGAATTGTAAGTGTTTCAAATATATGTATTGATGTATCATGCATCCCAAAGATGTTGTGTGGAAATGAGGCTAAGGATATCCTATTACATATGAAGGATCTCATTGTGTAAACACATGTTAAAATTCATGGGTAGTAAGGGTATGATCGAAAAGGAAAAAGAGAAAAATAAAATACGTACGGAGACGTGGTTTGAAAGTCTATATGGCATGTAAAGATAGGTTGTGAGTTGCTTGCATTATAATTGCGGGAAAAAAGAGTTATTATTAAAAGTTGCATAAAGATATGATATACGAATTCATGTGAAGCATTCGTACTTGTTCAAAATAGTTGAGCTTCGGCTTAGAGCTTAATGAAGTTGTGCTTGTTAATGACATATTCAGGCATGGACTTAGAAGCATAAAGAAGTTGTACTTGTAGAAAAATATATGTGAATATGAACTCATGAATAACACAAAAGAGTTGTACTCCAAATGCGAATCTCAGCTAAGATCAATGAGTGTGCACGTTAGTAAAGTTATGAGGTCTGTACAGATACAAAAAGAGAATTATGTTAATCATGATATTGTAGTAAGGGTGGAGAATGATTATACTTAGCAACATGATTTGTGGGTTGAAAGTGTCGTGGTATTTAAGAAGGGAAATAAACCAAGAGAGCTATGATGAGTGTAGAGATTCAATCATATCGCCGTAATCAAAATATAGCATGAATATGATGATCATGAGATCTGAGTCAAACTCAGTCGGAAGTGGAGACTCTGAGAAGAGATTCTTGATTGGGAAATAAATGACCCTTAACATTAGGGTAGACACGTAAGTGTACCGGGCAAGTATACTTATGGTTTAAAGACTTTGTAAAGTCCATGGAAGAAGCGTAGAAGCTTGTGAACGGATTCACTCTTAAGTGGGGGAGAGCCATACATTTAATTTCACCTTAAGGTGATGGGCGAAGGAAAGAGAGATCTTATCTGTCGATAACGAAAAAGATAAGTTGAATTTATCAAATATCTTCCAAGAGTAGACAAAGTATAAGAGCAATAAAGTAGGTTGTACTGGAGCTACAAGTTTATTGTAAATTAAAGAGGCACAATATTTTTGTTGTGGAAATTAAAGAGGTAGATTATTATTGTTCGAACAAGTTGTCAATGAACAATCAATTGGTTCAAATGAGTCTTAGAAGTTCGGGTTAGGTATGAACCGACTTGAATACTTGAATACCAGTTTAAAAAAAGGGGTGAATAAACATGAAAATGTTATTGCACAAAAGTAGCTGGAGGGAATAGAGAAATATTTTTCCGATTGTATTCCTAAACATGAAGTGGGCTATGTAAGTTGAGACATATTGCCCAAGTTAATTCAGTATGTCGTAAGGGAGCGATAATCCTTAAGAGGGGTCATATTGAAGGCCAAGTATCGGAGGCCTCCAGGTAGTGGTGTTACTATGATGAAAAACAAAATCCTGGCGAATGGAACTACGAATGTCGACATTAAGAAATTGATGGCTGGTGTGTGTTTCACAAAATTAGTAATAATGGGGAATGAATATTTTCTATGAAGAGGGCATATTAGCTATGATGATTAACAAGTTGGGGATTGAAGAAATTTTGGCTGTGATTTCCATAAGGGCAAAGAGATAAACTACACGTTAT
Organism: Nicotiana otophora; assembly: GCA_000715115.1. Classification (NCBI taxonomy): domain Eukaryota; kingdom Viridiplantae; phylum Streptophyta; class Magnoliopsida; order Solanales; family Solanaceae; genus Nicotiana; species Nicotiana otophora. Next base: position 7,787 of record AWOL01S0173717.1, read on the forward strand.
TGGCGAACAAGGTAAGACAATGTCGTGCTTGATTTTTGAAGGGATAAAATAATGTTCTAAATGGATGCAGATGAACTTAAGTCTTAATAGTTTCGAATGGATAAATGACATCATGAATAATATCCGAATAAAGGTTTTGAAATCTTTTCCGCAAGAAAGTTGATAAATGGAATCCTAACCCATAAAGAAAAAACAAAATTCCTAAGTGTGAATTTAGTCAAAAAGTTTGAAAACGAAAGACGAATGATGTAAGGTTAATTTAAGCCTTATGGTGAAACTTTGGTTCTAAGAGAGCTATAAAAGATGTAGGGATGGAAATAAATACATGGCGTCTCAAGTGTAAAGTTGTTATTCGGACGGACTTCACCAAGAACATGGTTTAAGAAACATGATGTAATATTCATAAAATGAAATTGTTAATGAAAAGTATTGCAAGCCCCATATGGAAGCGCCTGTTTTTTCGAGGTTGCGTATAGTTTCTAAAAAGAGAAAAGGTGTGCACATGAGTTTACTTTGCTACCAGAACTACCGTTAGTGGATTTGATAGTATAATTGCATAACTACGAGAGTATACATACGATGAGTCACGTGTGATTCATATGGTGAATGAGATAACCTTAAAGGTAATGCTATTCTCTATTCTTGATAGAATGTTTGGATATAAATAGTTATGGTTTGATTTACGAGGAAGGATCAATTTAGATTCTTGTTATGCGAGTCCGTGGTTGGGAATTTAAATTATTGCTTCAGCTAAAGTATATTAGTATAATCATGACTTCGAGGAGGTCACTTGAGTGGCCTAGGAGAATATGAAAAATTGGATATCCACAATTGTTCGGAACTACATTTATGACTACTTCTTAAAATCTTCAAATTTGGTGAATATCGTATTTTGACTCCATGGAGTGAGTAAGTAATTTATTTATCTTGATTATAAGTTGAGGGTTGCACATATTATTAGTATTATTGATTCAGTTATTTCCTATGAATGTTAGATTTGACTTATTATAATAGATTTTATTGTTGTGATGCCGAAAATGGGTATGCACTTATGATTTGAGGCACATGAGATCGATGTTATATTGTTGATATTGCTATGATGTATAGAGCAGCGTCGAATTCTTTATTTGTATCCCTATGGCTCACTAGCAAGTGAAGAAAATTTAGATAGGCCTAAAAACAAAGGAAGCTCTGCAATTTTTTTGAGAATTTGGAGAATTAGTCAAAAGGGATGAGTAATAATGAGGTCATTCGGTGCAATGGTCAAAACGGACTGTGATTGGATATTTGAACTTGATTTCGTCTTCACCATGACATCCGAGGACAAATGGTTCTAAGTGGGGGATATTGTGAAGCCCCGAAAACTTTTTCAAATAAGATTAAGCCGAACTCGAGCTTAAGAGAATATTTTGCGAGACCTCGAAGTGCTTGCGAACCCACACGAGGGTAATAGGATCATTACAATACTTAGTCATGAAGGTAAGATGGATTTAAGGTCCTCAAGTTGTATGATTAAAGGCATAGATTGGAATGATTGAGCTAAGACGGAGGAAAGGATTCCAGCAGACCTGCGTAGCCTTCTTGCGTAGCCTATGCAGGCTGCGTAGGCAAAAACAGAATGGAAGTGAGGGGGAGGACTTAAGATGCGTAGGCTACACAGGCCTGCATAGCCAATCTGCGTAGGCTACGCGATTTGCATACGCAAGCTATTTTCTATAAAAATAGGGGGATTCGGAGAGAGAGAAAGAAATTTTATTTTTGGCTAAGTTTTGGGTTCTAGAGAGAAGGTGGAGCATCCCCAACACAAATACACATTAAAGTTGAGTTTTATGATATTTTTGTAATGGATTAATACTAGTTAATGATAGTATTAACATCTACATGGATTGAAATTCATAGGGATTCCTCTAATCTTCAAGAATCATTCAAAAGGGTTCAAGTTAGGGTTTGAGCTACAAGAGGTAAAATCCCTACCCTACACTTAAATACATCTATTGATTAAGTATTTGGAATGTATTGTGAAGTAGAAAGTACCAATTGGTTGAAGAATTATGTTAGTTCCTGAAATGGGTATTGTGAGTTAGGGTTCTTGAATGGAGAAGAAGATGAATAGTGAATTTTTGAATCTTGTTAAGATGATTGGTGATCCTAGTGCTTCAATAGCTTAATCATGATTAAGTATTGAATCGTATAATATGTATTAGGCTTAAAGGCCAATGATGGAATCAACTAAGGATAAAAGGGATATGTATGGGTGAATTGGGCTTGTTGAAGATTTTTAGTTAACTTGTGAACCTTAAATGGGTATCGACATATATTTGGATACATTTTGATGTCTGGGATGTCTAATGTATATATTGGCTTGTTGGTGACGTTTGAGAGTTATAAATGAATTGAAGCGTCGTACTATTATTTTGAAGCTTGGACTTGAGGTAAGTTGATTAATACTTACTCTTCTTGAGAGATTTTCTCTAAAATCATATTTGAGTTATTACGTGAGTTTGTAAATATGTATCCCTATTTGTGGGGACAAGCGGGAAAGGATGTCACCATGTATTTGGAGTTGTATTGCATAAAGAAAGTTTTGTTGTTTTACAATTGAAAAATCTTATTTCTAAAGATTCGATGTCAAACGATGCTTGAGGAAAATGTTATAAGTTTTATTCAAACTTGAGTATTGGAAAGAATATAAAATATTTGAGTGCCGAAGATGTATTTTTATGAAAAGTATTTCCTTTTGAAACTTGATTAATGGATAACACTCGTTGTATCTTTGAAAGATGGATGTTAAATTGCTAAAGTCTTTAACATGAAAAAGATCATTTGTTTGATTGTTTTATTCAAATGGTTTAGTTTGTCCATGAGTAATGGTTTGATAAAAATAGGTCCTTTGAGGCTAATATGTTATGAATATATTTTTGAAATATCAAATATTTTGGGAGTTACTAATGGAGACCACCGAGATTAGTTCGAATGTTAAGTTCGTTACTATCGAACTACACGTGCCGGTGTAGGGACACATTCCAAGGTTAAGCCGAGGTTTGTGGGATAAAGTCCCCCATTGAGAGGAAAAATGATCATTACTTAAAGTAATGAGGTTAAGTCGACTCGTACGACACTACAGAAAGCCGCCCAGACAAGTAGGGTTAAATACTTGTCGCTAGATCGATCACCTAGTAGTTGTTTATTATGTCGGTGTCGGTATAGTACTCCCGATGAAAAGGTAAAAGATAATTTTGTTATGTTTATGCCTAAGGAGCCAAAAATGATTTTAATGACTTAATGAAGTTGAAATAATTTTACATGATTTTATTAGAATCATGGGTTGGTATAAATGTTTTAAAAGTTTATATCATGATTTACATTTTTCTAATCTTTTCATTGTTAAATGATAAAGAGCATGAATTGATATAATTGTTATCGTTTTTTATCAATGTTGGTTGCATTGTTTTTTTAAAGCCTTGTCCTAGAAACTTGAGTTAGAGAGAGTCTATGATACTTATTGAGTACCGCAGTGGTGTACTCAGCCCTCAGGGACCCCTCTCCAGAGTCCCACTTACTTTACATGTTTTCAGGATGAGACGTGGTACATGATGAGGTGATGAGGCAATATGATGACTCTCTTTCCGAAGCATATAGCAAGGCACCACTTCTATTCCGTGGTAGCCTTCATGTTGATCTTACTTACTTTTGGTTGGGTCTGTCCCAAGTATTTATTTTATCATTGTATCTTAGAGATTCCATAGATAGTTGTTATTCTTTTTTTGAGTTGCAATCGAGAGTTATTCGTATGTCATACATGATAGAAATATTGTTATTCTTTTGTATACTTTTCAATTATTGAAAAACAATGGATATAAAAACTTTGTTTCATGTATAGTTTTTAATCATTTGAAATGATTGTGTTTTCAAAAAGACTTCCGCATGTATTTATTTGGTATATAAATGGACATTCTTGTACGGTTTGGTTCGCCCGGGTTAGATAGTGTGCCGGGTGCCGGTCACGTAATTTTGGGTCGTGACAGACTTTTGGGGTATTTGCTTCTATACCCGATTTTTGGGTCACGTTTTAACCTATACCCACTTTGCAAAAGAAATTACAAGCATACCCACTTTTCGGGTAACTTCAGACATACGGGCCTAAAGTAGCAAAAATTAATGTCTGAAGTTTGAACTTTAGAATGTTTTGCCTGAAGTGTAGCCTTATCAAAGTAAAACTTCAGATATTTTTGCCTGAAATTTGGTCTGACTTGCAAAGGCAATCACGCAAACTTCAGTTCATAGTGCAATGAAAAACTTTAGTTCAATAATTGCTGAACTTCAGAAATTTTGGTTGAAGTTTTTGTTTTGTAATTGCTGAAATTCAGTATTCTAGGAGCTGAAGTTTGTTTAGTATCTGCTGAACTTCAGCATTTTAGGAGCTGAAGTTTGTTTTGTATTTGCTGAACTTCAGCTCCTAGAGGATGCACTTCAGTTCAATAATTGCTGAACTTCAGCAATTTTGGCTGAAGTTTTTATTTTGTAATTGCTGAACTTCAGCATTCTAGGAGCTGAAGTTTGTTTAGTATCTGCTGAACTTCAGCATTTTAGGAGCTGAAGTTTGTTTAGTATTTGCTGAACTTCAGCTCCTAGAGGATGCACTTCAGTTCAATAATTCATGAACTTCAGTAATTTTGGCTGAAGTTTTTGTTTTGTAATTGCTGAACTTCAACATTCTAGGAGCTGAAGTTTGTTTAGTATCTGCTGAACTTCAACATTTTAGGAGCTGAAGTTTGTTTAGTATTTGCTGAACTTCAGCTCCTAGAGGATGCACTTCAGTGCTTGGGTCCTTTTGGGTAATATTCCAAGCAGTCAACTTGAACTTCTCGTCGTCCATCCTCATACTATGAAGGAAGGTATCAATGTGTTCCTCAAAACTTTGTCATAGTAGCTTCCCTGACAAATCATCAATTAAACCAAGTTTTCTGAATCCAAGAGTTTCGCTTTATGTGAAGAAGATGCACTTGTGCCTACTTGTGTTCAGAAATATGAGTTCCTTGAAGTTGTTTAATATCACCCAAAGAAGAAGAAGAAGAAGAAGAAGAAAACGAAGGAGGAGAAGGAGGAAGAGAAAAATGCCTGAAGTTGTTTAAAAAATGAGTACAAGTTAAAAAAAATTTAAAAAATGAGTATAGGTTAAATGAGGGCGACCAAGTAGGGCGCCTCGTGCAATTTTTACCAGACTTTTAGGTACAAATCCGAATTTAATCGGGCCAGTGCACATAATAACACGGATGAATTGAATCTGGACTTCCTCAAATAATTATATATTCATAATTGAATTTTTGTTGTACAACCAGTAAATTCTATTGATTACTCTCATCAATTTTAAAAAGTGAATTAAAATTAGA
>AWOL01S0173720.1:0-12355 GCA_000715115.1 Nicotiana otophora
AAAGGTTTTTGTTAAAAAAATTACAACTCACACGTTTATTCGTGAGTAGGGTCAAGGACCCGTTAAAGCTTCTTATTCTAATGGGATCGGGCCGTTCACCTCGGCAGGATTATGTATTTCACTCTTATGGGATCAGGTCGTTCGCTTCGGCAGGATTTATGTACCACACTCTCATGGGAGCAGGCCATTTGCCTCGGCAGTTTAATAGATGCATCTATGGTTCGCGCCGTTCGACCATCGGCAGTGCATAGTTTAAATATTTATGTTAGATCGGGCCGTACGCCCCGGCATTTTCTGTATCATATCCTCATGGAATCGTGTGTAATATTTGGCAAGAAGCCAGTGTATCTGCGAGTTTTTCCGATTTGAGTTATGATAATCTATCTGATGAGATCCACTATATCTATATATATGCTTCGGTCAAGGAGAAAATTTCTAATGGAGAGCTTGAGTTTCTCGTAAAAAGGGGGATTTGTACCACGTGATTTATACTTGTTTATCTTATTTATTTACTCTGCCTCATATTTACTTACCTCTTTACCGTACCTGATGTTATTGGACCACTAGTGAGTGTTGATTTCGACCCCTCGTCACTACTCTTTCGAAGTTAGGCTAGATAGTTACTGGGTACACGTTGATTACGTACTCATACTACACTTGCTGCACAATTTTATGTAGGTACATATGTGACTAGTGGCCTTGTGAGAGGAGAGGCGTGTATGCATGCGAGGACTTACGTGAGCTGCATTCCATATTACGACCCGTAGCCGGCAGAGTCTCCTTCAGAGTATTTATATTTCTCCTGTCCAAATTTGTATTCCGAACAGATGCTGTATTTTATTTTACATTCCTAGTTGATGCTCATGCATTTGTGACACCGGGTTTTGGGGTGATTATGGGTTGTTCTGTATTGAAATTATTAAGAATATTATTATTTACAATGTGAATTCCATCTTTTACTATTTAATTGAAGGAAAATATGACTTCAAAAATATTAAAACGAAAACCAAATTAAGTATTTATTTTTGGCTTGCCTGACAGCAGTGTCTGGCGCCACCACGGCCTTTAATAGACTTTGGGTCGTGACATTTCTCCTTAAGCCTCTCAATTACCTTAGTATCTATGCACCCTTATGCTCGTTTTTCTTCAGTCTTTTTCATGTTCCCCCCATCCAAAGAACAGTGGCGAAGCCAGAAAATTCAATAAGGCTGTTCAAATTTTGAATACCCTTTGACAGTGGGCTATGCAAGGTTGTTCAAAGTCTATTTTTAATCAATAACAACTAATATTTTATCTTATATGTAGTATAATTTTTCGGCAAAGGGTGGTCAGTCGACCACCCTTGGGCCAATATAGCTTCACCCTGCCAATGAAGCCAGCCCCTCTTTTCGTCTCTTTATCTATATCTCTCCCCTGCCCTTAGGTGTTATGTGAGTAAGGTATATATGGAGAATTCGCGGGCAAAAAATACGTGAGTGTGTATGTGCAGGAGAGTTTTGAGTGAGAGCACGTGAGTTTGTTAGAAAGGAATATTTGCCAAGTGGCATTTTTGAATTGGTTCTTTCTTTTTTGTTGATTATCTTTTCTTTCTTTCTTTTTAGTTAATAAAAATAAAAGTATTACTCCTACTTGATTAATATATAAAGATAAAAATGCTAACTACTCAAAAGTTGTTATAAAACAATAAAAGAAGAAGAAGAATATTGCAGAGAAAAGTAGGGATAGAGAATTTTTATTGATTTGGGATAAATTACAATGGAATAGAACCCCTCTATTTATAGGAAAAAAGTGATTTAGCCACAAAGTAACAAACCCTAAAATCTTTCTAAATTATAGACATTCACCTTAAATACAATTCTATTCATAACATTCCCCCTTGAATGTCTATTCAACAGATAATGTGCCTCGTTAAAACCTTAACTAAAATAAAACCCAGTGGAAAAAAAACGTTTAGAGAAGGAAAAAGAGTACATATGTTTATAAATACGCCTTTTGGTTGCTTTGTTAAAAACCTTGCAAGGAAAATCCAATGGGACAAAACCTTGTAAGGAAAAAGAATACAACGCGTATTAACTCCCCCTGATAAGACAATCAATTCACATCTTTGAGCCTTCACATTCCAATCTTGTGCACTAGCTTCTTGAAGGTTGACGTCGGCAAAGATTTGATGAATAAATCAGCCATATTAACTTGAATGAATATGTTGCATCTTGAAATCATCATTCTTGATAGATATGTAATATCTTCATATAATCCCGTGGAATGACCTTTTCAATATCTCCATAGAGGTTAAAATTCTCGCTATTACATTATCATGCTTATAGTTATAGCAAGATACATATGTGCATAAATTGCACTTAGGATTATATGTGCTTTAAGCGATTTAAATCCTTCAGGGATTGTCATATAAGTTAAATCATATAAGCCGTATAAATAGACTTTAGATGCATATCAAGTTTTCATGTCATGCTATACTTTCAAGTGTTTGAACTGTAGGTCCAAAACTATATGTCTTTCATATGAAACAAATTCTATTCGAATTCTGTCTCTTTCATTTGGCCAATATTTTTTATATTCGTATTCAACAGACTTAATATCCCTATCTATACTTAGCACTATCATAGATGTCGTCAACGAACATTTTATATCGGTTCCAATATTTTTTCATAAAGACATAACATAGAGATCTCTTCATTCATATTTTCAGGTACCCAAACCTCTCGTGAGCTTTTATGAAATGTTATGTCATATGATCTTCTAGATCACTTGCCTCCTTATTATGATCATTTTGATCATTTGCTCATCTTCTTTATCAAGAATTTTATTTGAAACCGATTTGTCTATACGCTTTAAGCATACCATAGACTTTGTCCTTCAAGAACTTATTCCAATGAGAGTATTTGTAGTGAGAATATAGTTACTTTTTTTGGGTCAGCAAATGCGTCTGGCATGCTTTGCAACATATTGCAGATGAATTATCTTTTTATGAACTTCAAGTTCATATTATCTTATTCGAGGATATAGATGTAACAACAACAACAACATACCCAGTATAATTTCACATAGTGGGTATGGGGAGGGTAGTGTGTACGCAGATCTTATCCCTACCTTTGTGGAGGTAGAGAGGTTGTTTCCAATAAACCCTCGGCTCAGCGGGACTATAAGGATCTAGATGACTGGCTGGTAGGGCGATCTTTAGCTGCCTGGGCCCCACCCCGAGCTGACTGGACGGGTGGTGTAGTAACTGGTGCTGAAGTCGTAGCATGACTCCTCTACTGCACTGGACCTCTCGGGTGATGAGGACACTGTCTCCACACATGCCCAAACTTCCCGCACTCTAAGAAACTCCCCGGAAGTGGTGGTGGTGGGGACTGAATCGGGCCATGAGTACCCGAGTAACTGCTAGAAGGGCTTGTCATAGATGAACCCTGAACTGATGGAGCACAGGACGAACTCTGAGCTGGAAGGGCACTAAGAGATGACGGACTCTGACGAGCACTGTATGAACCATGGTTGGATGATGTACCACGGTGAACTGGACGAGCCATCTAAGCGGGCCTATAAGGATCTAGATGTACAAACGTTAATTCATTTCGTAACTTTTTCTCAACTGTTTATCATGTCTCTCCCTCATGTTAGAAAAACTAATTTGCTTCATCAATTTTGTGCGTTATGGTGTTAATCAAAATATACATCGCACATCAATAATAATAAGATGGAATTATTTTGTTCATGACCCTCAACCATTTGTGAAGGGAGAATATAATATAGTTTCGTATATAATATTTATCAAACTCATACAGATAACTTTGTTCTCATGAGCAGTAGTTTAGATATTAAGTGGAGACACTTAAAAAATTATTTTGCTAAATTAACTGTGATATAAACCAGCTTATCAAGATGAACTGTCTTGAATAGAAAATCTAAAAATTATGCTCTAAATTAAATTATTGAGCAAGTTAACTCGCAAATATCAGGTTGCGGGTTAATAATAATCGCACATGTAAAAATCACATAGATGCATCTTATGTGATATACATGACAGGTGAATGCGCCCATATACCTGTGATATTTTTATCATTCACGGGATTCAATCCCAATTTTAGTTGGTCTATTAATTAATGAGAACAAGCAACATAAGAGAATTCGTAAAGAACTTTCTAGTTCTTTAATATTTACCCATGTGAATTCTCTTTTATTTTAGCACATCATACTTAAATTAAAATGGCCAAACCAATTATGCCAACTGGATAAATTATCAATATTGATAAACTTCAGGTTTACACTATGACGTGTGCAATTATCAATAAACTTCAAGTTTATTATGATATGAGTTTTTATATCAATAAACATCCATTTTATTGTGGCATTCTTTTATTTGTGTAGTACAAACTGGAGAATAAAGCGAGTAACTTTTCACATACATATTATCCTGCTATAAGTTGTAGTAATAGAAGATATTAAATCTTTTCTTTATTTATAGTCTTAATATAACCAACCGCTTTCACGAGTACGTTAGAAACTCAATAAGATTCTTTGAGACTTACTACGACACAATACCTCATTGATAATCAATTTTATTTCTCCAAAATAGTATAATTTTCTCTTCTAGAGCTCTCAATTAATTTTGTACAATCACATATTCATCAACATCCATATGGTGACTATATCTTTCAAGGAGAAAGTTATATCATTATGGTCATGGTCAAAATCATTATAGGCAAGATATGTTGCTTCCATTACTTATGCCATGTAATAATCACATTGCCACAATATTTTGGAATAATCACAATAGGTACGTGATCAATGACCATTCATGCCATAATAATAAAATTATTTTCTTATTTCATCTCAAACCTCATTCTAGAGGTGAGTGTGGTATATTCACTACCACTAGTACGTTCATATTCTTCCAAAAATGAATATGTATTCATAAATTACATGTTGTCACATTCACATCATGAATGGACCATAATCATCTATATGTACTTTATAAAATCTCATGTCAAATCGATGACAAATATTACTTTCACAGAGTGAAGAATTATTTTGAGAATCCTTATTGTTCTTATTACCATAATGATAACGATTATAATTTCGTCTATTGTCACGTCCACATCCATTGATACCTTCACGGTAATAATTTTGTCTTCTTTCAGACATATTACATATTGTTACCATATTTTCTTAAGGAATGAGAATGAAGCAAATTCAATGGGACGGGGTTCCACTTCTTGTGCTCATAATTATACATGAATTTGATCATGGCAAGACATAAAAAATTTTACCACTTCGGGTGGTTATAATTTCTTACAAACTCTATTAGAGTTATAATTAAAATTTATTGTTTTTGCTTGTATTTAAAATCAAATTATAGAATTTCAAGAATTTAAAAGAGAAAAATAAGATAAAATACTTACCTTAAATCCAGAATTTATTCCTAGGGAAGTTCATGTATCAATTGACAACCATTATGCTCAATATTATGTAAAAGTTGAGCTTCATGCACATATCCCAAAGCCTGGTGACCAAAGCAGATTCCTAGTATAGGAATATCAATGTATTCACCCCACGAGTCTCACGCAAATTCCTATATCTTCTCTCCATAGGGGTTTAATTTCTCAAACACTAGACAATTAATTAATAGTATATCTACAAATTAAAATAACTGCCCTCTACTCAATTGGTTAGAGTCTCGTGCTGATAATGTGTTATAAAATAATAAAAGAAGAAGAAGAATATTGTAGAGAAAAATAGGGAGAGAGAATTCTTATTGATTTGGGATGAATTACAATAGAATAGAACCTCTCTATTTATAGGAAAAAAGTGACTTAGCCACAAAGTAACAAACCCTAAAATCTCTCTAAAATATAGACATTCACCTTAAATACAATTCTATTTATAACAAAATTTATTTATTAAAATCTCTAACTTAAAAATAGAGTAGACTCGTTCAAATTTATTTTTGGAACTCTTCTTTTCTTTTGAAAATGGGAACACAATTAAAATGTAAAATTGCGGCTATTTTTGTTGTTTTTTATTTATCTAGCGAGATCTACTAAAAAGTAAAATAAAATTTATAATATCAATTAAACCTAAAAGCTAATTGAATATTAAAGGTGGTTAAAAAAAATTCACATATGGTAAAAATTAGGTGCTCACACTCACCATCCCCTTGTATAACTGACCCAAGGTACTTGAAACTGCCTCTATTGGGGATGACCTGTGATTCAAGCCTCACGTCTACTCCCGCTTTCGTCGGCTCGACGCTGGACTTACACTCTAGGTATTCCGTCTTAGTCCTGCTCAACTTGAAATCCTTAGAATCGAGGGCCTATCTCCAAACCTCCAGCCTCTCGTTGATGCTGCCTCGCGTTTTATCAATTAGAATTATGTCGTCAGCAAATAGCATACACCATGGTACCTCCCCTTGGATATGGTGTGCCAGTGCATCCCTCATCGGGGAAAATAGGAATGGACTGAGCACCGACCCTAGGTGTAACCTCATAACAATCGAAAAATGCTCCAAGTCACCTCCCACTGCCCTAACATGATTCTTAGCTCCATCATACATGTCCTTAATCACCCTAATGTAAGCAACCGACACACTTTTTGCCTCTAGGCATCTCCATAAAATCTCTCTAGGAACTTTGTCATATACTTTCTCCGGATCAATAAACACCATGTGCAGGTCCTTCTTCCTATCCCTGTACTGTTCCACCAACCTACTAATAAGGTAGACAATTTCTGTGGTAGAAAGCCCCGGCATGAACCCGAACTGGTTGTCTGAAATAGACACTGTCCTCCTCACCCTCACTTCTACCACCCTCTTCCAAACTTTCATGGTATGACTCAATAATTTGATACCCCTATAGTTGTTACAGCTCTGGATATCACATTTGTTCTTGTACAACGGAACCATCGTGATTTACCTCCACTCCTCTGGCATCCTCTTCGTCCTGAAAATAACATTAAACAGCCCAGTCAGCCACTTCAAGCTTGCTCTACCCACACACCTCCAAAATTCTACCGAAATTTCGTCTGGCCCGGTAGCTCTGCCCCTACTCATATTACGTATAACCTCTACGACCTCCTCAACCTTGATGCGCCTACAATACCTAAAGTCACGGTGACACTCGGAATGACCTAATTCACCTAGCACAATATTCCAATCTTCTTCTTCATTCAGAAGTTTATGAAAGTAGGTCTGCCATCTCCGCTTAATCTGGTCCTCCCTCATCAAAACTCTACCGTCCTCGTCTTTGATGCACCACTTACCTTGTAATATTATTATTCCAATGTCTTTTACTTCTTCTTTTCTCTATTTTACTTCATATTTTTAACTTAATTTAATAGAAATCAACTTTATTTTACTTCAAAAAATTAAACCTTTCTACAAAGTGATCTTTAATTCTCTAATTCATAAATTTTGCTAAATCATGCAAGTATATTTGATGAAATTATTTATAATTTGTTAGATTATGTTGAATTTTTTTATTTTTTTATACTAATATTTCTAGTTTAGTGTATTAGCCATCTTTCTTTAATTATTGGTATTAATTCAGTTTAGATTGCCTACCCACATGTACAGATTTGTTTTTGAGTTATTGTTTGATGGTAGAACACCACAACACTCCCTCCTTGGAGACTGCAGCAGAAAAATGAAAATCCACTCGGTTATGGAATTTCGGAGCGAGGTAAGTCTCATGTCTAACTCTGTGAGGGAGAAATTACCCCTAGGTGTTGTATATTGATGTGTGCTACTTGTTGTGGAAGTTATGTACGCGCGAGGTGACGAGAGCCCGTACGTAGCTACATTCATGTTATTGTTCGGGTAGGCTTAGGTTCACATCATGCTATAGCTGTATTATTTGAGCAGTCTCTCGCCTATTAAATTCCTCTGTTTTACATTACTACTTGAGACTAGACTTGTTATTGTAGAGACTTCAGGAGTTCATGATTAGTCACCGAATAATTCTACTCCTCTTACGGCATGCTTCAGTGATATATATACTTCAGTGTTTTAGATTGCAACTCTTTTTTATTGTCCTCTATTTGTAGATAATACATTCTTAGTTTTTTTTTCTCAATCTACTAGGCAAGGTGCCTAAGGCTAGTTTTTATATATACTTAAGAAATCCAATAACAATAACAAACAAATGTACCGTCTTCCTAGTGTAGCTACTAAATATTTGACGATTACATAGACCCTATTACCAACTTTGAGCATAAGATACTCAATTGTGATAGTACATTTTGAACTAATTAAAACATGATAAAGAAATATATACGTGTAGTAATGCTCATGTTTAAAGACTAGCCCGTTGAAAATTGTGTAGTCATTAAATAACCATACTGCCCAATAAAGATGCCTGGGCAGTCTTCCTCCGTTGATGTAATCACATTTTTCCTCTAGCATTATCCATCTGTGTAGTGATGAGCCTATGAAATCTCGATCTTTATGTCCTCTCTGCTGCATATGATTCGTACAAATGGATAAAAACTGCTGTAGAATTTTGTGATCACACGCACATACCGTATTTTGCATGACATGCCTTGTTCGTGTAGTATTTGTCCTCACAATTACGGAACTGAAATCTGGTTGTACCCTTGATCTACTAGCATTTACCCAATGGTTTGGTATGTCCGATTGTACCTGAAGCTAGTATTTAACCCTTAATAAATCCAGTGTGCCCGCATTTCTCTTTGCTTCTAGAGTCCAGCAAATGTGCATATAGGTGAAAATGCACTGTTTGGTGTTGATTCGGCATGATCTCCGACCATTTTTCGCCGATTCCTTTGCATGACATGTATGTTGAAATGTTGTGGTGCATCTTGCTTTCACTCCACAATACCTCCATGTCTTCTCTAACCCAAAGCAAATGACACAGACCTCTCATGATTGATGCAATTAATTTTCTGGGAGTGTCCTTCCTTTGCGTGTAGTTTCATCCGGTGACCTTATTAAGTTAGATAGTCTACTGGATTGGGGTTACGTAACTAGTTGTTTCCTCCATTTGAGCTGTATTAATATCTTTTGAAAAGTCATAGCAACTTTGCAGCCTGTTAGCCTCTTACCAGTAGTTATCCATTCCATGCTTGTGCTATCGCAAGGATTGGACACAGAAGCTTCTCCTGCAAAACAGTGAACAAGATTAGTAGAAAAAATGATCACCATGTTCTCCTCCCAAAGGGTTTGAACATGGTGATCCAATGATGTTTCCAGACCCCTACTAGCCCTTTCCTCCCACCTTCTTAATTCTTGGCGACTTTCACCCTCAAGTAAGGACATTGTGATTTATCTACATTTGCTATTCTTCTTCCGTGTATGTCCAGTTGCCAGAATCCGTGACACTCAATATTGTCAAAGTCAAGAGCATAATTTGCAAGGTGATCAACCAATTTATTCCCCTCTCTATATATGTGTGACACCTTGTTACTATACCCTTCCAGTAGTCTCATAATCTCCTCCACATGATCGACAATACACCAAGGTGGCTTCCATGTACCATATATTATATTCTTCAGTAGCATAGAATCGGTTTCGATCCATACCTGGTTATAATGTTGTAATCTGCAGTACCTCAATGCTTCTAAAATTGCCAATGCTTCTGCCTCAGTATTTGTAACCTCATTAGTCTGCCTGCCAAATGCATATATCACATCTCTTGTTTCCTCCCTTAGACAGAATCCAATTGCACTCCTTCCAGGATTTCCTCTAGATACTCCATCAGTATTAATTTTGATCCACCATTCCATTAGTAATTCCCAAGTAACTTTCTCATATTTCAAGTGTGGGGTATAGTTTTCCAGCATAGTTAATAGTTCCTGCCACTTATGAGGAATATTATGCAAACCTGGCTTTCTTACCTGAACAAGAGCTTGTAGAGTTGAAGAAACTTGATAGATCACTCTACTAATTAAAACTGCCTCACAATACTTCAAGCTATTCCTTCTCTTCCATAATTCCCATACAATACACGAGGGCAGAGCTTGCATAATAGGTTTAAGTCTAGGACAGACCTGGGCAGTCCAACATTTAGTGATTGCATGTTGCATTATCAACCTTTCCATAGCTATACCTGCTCTCGATAGGAAGTACTTCCAAACACTGTTAGCAGCATAAGACGTGAAAAACAAATGTTGTAGAGTTTCTTTCTTAGGTTGAGGACAACACCAACATCTTGAAGGCATACATTATCCCAGTCTTCGCATGAAATCATCAAGAGGTAATTTTGCTTTCCAAATCTTCCACATGAAGAATGATATTTTAAAAGGTAAGCCCTTCACCCAGATCATCTTATACGCTAATCTTGGATCATCTCTTCTTTGCAAATATTCCCATGCAGCTGTAACAGTAAAATGTCCTCGAGTTTCCATCATCCAATATGGCACGTCTAAGGCATCTTGCATAGAGGGGGGCTTTAATTTCTCCACAATATGTACTGCATATTCCTCTAGTAAAATCTCCAGTATTCTATCCACATTTCAAGCACCTTCCTCCACCACATCATATATATTATGGATTGATTCATCTATCACAAAATCCTGAGGAACAAGGAAGTGCAAAGCTCCTAAGCCCATCCAGTTATCAAACCAAAAGAGATAAGAGCCCATTTTTGGGTGCCAAGTAATTTGATGTTCAATTAAATCCCTGCATTCCAACATCTTCTTCCATACTTGTGACCCTCTTCTCTATGGAACTATCACAATATTTAGCTTTTTACAATACTTCTGGCTAATGAAGGAACTCCAAATACTTGGCTTTGTTCGAAAATTCCACCACAATTTGCAGAAAAGAGCTTTAGATACATCATGCAATGATCTAAAATCAATTCCTCCTTCTTCACACGGCATACATAATGTTTTTCAAGATGCCCAATGTCTACTACTGCCACCAATAGAACTACTCCAAAAGAATTGAGAAAATATCTTATGCAAGTTGTTTATAACATAGATAGTAGGATTCATGGCTGAAAGTAGGTGAATGGGCATGCTTTGAAGTACATGAGCGATCAACACTATCCTACCACCTATAGATAGTAACTTATTCTTCCATGCTTGCAATTTATCCAGTACCTTAGTGATCAAACCTTATAATAATCCATCCTTCTCCTAGAGTAGAAGATAGGGTAGCCTAGGTAAGTGAATGTGAATTTTTGTCTTCCAATTTCAGTGATCCTTTACAGCTTTTTAGCCACCTCCATGCTAGTAGAATGGTGCATATAAATAGCAGATTTACTCTTGTTCACCAACTAACCCGATGCAATTTCATAGGCACTTAAAACCTCCATCACTAATTATAGAGAAGTAGCATCTGATGAAGAGAAAATAATGGTGTCATCTGCATATGTTAGGTGATTTATTTTAGGACTCTACTTAGGCAAACCAAACCCACAGAAATATAGATTCAAATGCAAAGCATTTAGACCCCTTGATAATGCCTATGCAGCTAAAATGAATAGTGTAGGTGACAATGGATCTCCTTGCTTGATACCTCCAGTAGATTTGAAGAAACCATTAGGTTGTCCATTGATGAGTACTGAATACCAATTGTTTGAAATAATTCCATATACCAGCCCTATGAATCTCTCGCAGAACCCCATCTTTCTTAACACCTTAGTTAAAAAGATCCAGGACAACCTATCATAGGCTTTTGACATGTCAAGCTTAATCACTACATTAGGTCCTGCTTTTGTTCTTAGCCTAATGTCAGTAATAATCTCTTGTGTAAGAAGCACATTTTCAACAATGCTCCTCACTTTCACGAATCCAGCTTGTTCCTCAGAAATAATATTAGGAAGTAACCCTACTAACCTCTCATGAATCACCCTTGAGATTATTTTATTGGTAAAGCTGCTAAGGCTTATGGGCCTCATGTACGAGAATGTTATCACCTCCTTCTTCTTTGATAGTAGTACCAAGTTTGTATGTGTCATACATTTTGGTAACTCTTGCCCATTAAAAAAAGCTCTAACCATATCAAATATGTCATCATCAATAATGTCCCAGCAGGAATGGTAGAAGTTCCCTGTGAATCCATCTGGATCTCATGCATTCTCTCCATTTAGGCCCAAAACAGCTTGTTTGACCTCATCTTTTGTGGGCTGTCTGATCAAATCTGAGTTCTGCTCCATGTCAACCAACCTAGTCACATGGTCTATGATTCCAATGCTGTAGGAACAACTGTTTCACTGAAATAAGCCTTGAAGAATTTAACACTTTCTCCCGCCATTTCTTCATCCTCTTCTATCCAGTTACCTAAACTGTTTTGGATCTTTTTGAGCTACAGTCTTTTCCTTCGACCATTAACTTGTGCATGGAAAAACTTTCTTGGAGTTAATAAAAAAATTTA
>AWOL01S0173738.1:0-14077 GCA_000715115.1 Nicotiana otophora
CACACCCATTTTTGCATTTTGCATTGTTAGAAGAGTAGTGTGGTGGGTACGTTGTAGTACTAAGAGATGACTTTGGTAACCTATTCTTAATAATGTTGGTTGAGGTGCAAGAGAAATGAATGGGGAGTAGAAGTTCATATGTGTTGGTTGAATTCTTGAAGATCTATGGAGTTTGAATTGACCCAACCTGAAACCTTATCTCTCATTTCATTTCATCCTTTTACTTATTTCTTGAATCATGGAAACAACCACTAATGCCTGCATTAAGGTAGACTGTCTATATCACACTTCTTGGAATGCGGTCATTCCCTAAATCTTACGTGAACGAGAAATGCTTTGTGCACCGGGATGTCACGATCCAAAATCCACTATAGGTCGTGATGGCAACCAATGTCGTCGTTAGGCAGGCCAGCGGTGAACTAACAACTTAGTTATTCATTTTATTATTTTTGAAATCATGAATCTTGTTAGGTGGAGACATAAATGCGTTAGAGTCGTTGATTAATACAATTTAAATATTATACGAGTAAAAGTGTATCGAGGTTAAACAAACCATAAACAAATTCTAGAATGATCCCAAAACCCAGTGTCACAAGTGCATGAGTGATAATTAGCTTAAAGTATATATATTTATACGTATATCGCCTCATGTTTTACTCGTGTTTTGTGGATTTCGAATGTAAAATGTATTGATTTATAATAATTCGGAGTGTTTTTATGTGTAGCAATCATCCTGAAGCAATTGAGGGCGAATGGTGCTAGATTAGAGCTAAAATAGAGAAAAATGGGAAAATATGTAATTTCAGCGCCACAGGCAGCGCCCCATGCCACCTGTGGCGTTGTGGGCAGAATCTTTAGTATGTCAGCGCCCCACGCTGCCCTGGACGCTGGTGACGGGAATGTCTCCAACTTTTCCCGGGACAAGATTATTTCGACCCTAGACCTACCCAACACGTATAAAAGCAAGACTAAGCCAATTTTTGGAGGGGAGACGCCACTATGAAGGAAATATACACACGAGAAATATTCGGGAGCAAGGAGATCTCAGTTTTCTTCATCTTTTCTTAGTATTTTTAATTATCCAACACTTATGAAATTGATTGATATTATCATGAGTGGCTAAAACCCATAGTTCTGGGGTTGTGATTTAGCCATGAATATTGTTGTTTAACGTTGACTTAACCTTAATTATAATTCACCAATATATGTTTGTTTCTTCAATTTTGCGATTAATTGCTTGATTGCCTGACCAGCAATTAGGTTCTATTTACTATCAATACTATGCTTGGGAAATCCATGTTTAGATTAGAGAAGAATTGAAGAGAGCACGATCTTAACTCTGGGGGCGGATTTGTAGTTAGGATAGGAATATACCTAGTCATCGTGCTTAATTAAATATCGTAATCTTAATGTATTATTAATATATTGATTTCATAGGAATATAGGTATTGATCTATTTTGAATAGGCGAGTAGTACTTCGGGAGAAGGCTACGTGAGCAATTGTTCGATTAATTAGCAACCATAGGTGAATTATATGAAAGGGAGAGTTAACTAAAACACAATAGGATTAGTGAATCGATCATAACACCGGAATATTTGTCTCTACTGAATACACAATAATCATTTTGTTGCTTGATAATTTAGTTACTAGTTATAATTATTGTTTAGTATAATCACACTTTTGAACTCGAATTGGCTCGACTGAATAACAATCTTGGTGAATTTAGTGGGTAGTTAATACAAGTCTCTATGGGTTCGACACTCGACTTATCATTTTATTACTTGTACGACCACGTATACTTGCGTGTGCGTTTTGGAGCAACAAGTTTTTGGCGTCGTTGCCGGGGGCTTGAATATTGACTATTTTCTAGTTTTGGATTTAATTGTTTATTCCGTCAAGTCTAACGTTACTTGATTGTTGCTCTGCTCTCAGGAACTTTGATTGAATGCGAAGGGTCAGAAGCCAGGATAGATTTCAAGGCTTTGACCCCGAACCTGATAGAACGTTTCATAGGAGGTTGAGGGAAGCAAGGGACACAAATAATCTTCAGGCACTTGTTCAATTTCCTATGAACATGGCAGAGGAGCAACATATGGTTGTTCAGGAGGTGGCGATGCCCAGCATTGCTCATGTTATCTCCAACATTGTGAAGCCCGGAATCACTAGGCACTTTGAGCTGAAACAGAGCATGATCCAGCTACTTCATGCGAATGGGCAGTTTATGGGTCTTACACACGAGGATCCACAACAACATATCCTGAACTTCTTGGAGATTAGTGATACTTACATTACTGACGGAGTCACTCCAGACTATATGAGGCTCACACTTTTTCCATTCTCTCTGTTGGGCGAAGCAAAGCGATGGCTGAAAGCAGAAATAGCTATTTCTATTACATCATGGAATGATCTCGCAAGGAAATTTTTGGCAAGGTTTTTCCCTTCAGGCAAAACTATAAAGATCAGAAGTGAGATAGTCGCCTTCAAACAGAAAGCGGGGGAGTCTTTATACTCAGCGTGGGAGAGGTTCAAGGGGTTGCTCAGAGACTGTCCCCATCATAATCAAACAAACGAAGTGTTAGCTCACACTTTCATAAAAGGTATGCATCTAGAGACAAGGATTGTGGTAGATGATGCAGCTGGAGGTCAAGTGTTGGAGAAAAGATTTGATGATATATATGCTCTATTGAACAAATTCTCCAAAAGCAATCCTGATTGGCAAGAGGGACAGGCAGACGCACAGTGCAAAAATCTACAGGGGTTCTCGAGTTAGATGTCATCTCTACATTATCAACGCAGATTTCCACATTGACCAACCAAGTCAATCAGATGACCTTGGTTATTAGCAAGAAACAATCCCAGCTAGTGCAATAGATTCAATTGTTTTGTGAAGTATGTGGAGAGGGTCATACGAGCGACTTATGCCCAGTTAATCCAGAGTCTGTCTGTTTTGTGGGTAATACAAATAGGGAAAGATGAAGTAGTATGGGAACACTTACAATCCTAACAGGAGGAACCACCCAAACCTAACTTGGGGTGGAGACCAAGGTGCTCAGAATCAGTGCAGGCCACAAGCACCTCAACAATAATATAGACCACCTCAGGCTGAACAACATGCAAACTCAACGAGTCACCTTGAGGAGATGATGAAGAGATATATGGCTGACCAGCAGGCCCAAGAAGCAGAGATGATGAAGAAATTAATGGCTGACCAGCATGCCCAGGCAGCAGCGATGAGAAATTTGGAGCGACAAATGGGACAACTTGTCAGTGCCCAAAATACTCGACCAGCTGGGGCTCTTCCTAGTGATACCGAGCTTAATCCTAAAGGTCAAGTCAATGGGGTTACCTTGAGAAATGGAAGAGTTTTAGAAGAAGTTCCAAAGAAAAAGAAGTATACGGCTAGTCCTGAAGGAGAATTAGTTTCCAAGCCAGTTTAGGAGAATGAGAAAGGGAACAAAGGATCAAAGCCAGTAATTGTGACAATGCCACCACCTCCATTTCCACAAAGACTACAGAAGCAAAAAGGATGATGCTAAGTACAAGAAATTCTTAGATATTTTGAGCCAAGTACGTGTGAATTTTCCTTTGGTGGAAATTTCAGGAAGTGCCTAAGTATGCAAGGTATCTCAGAGATATTGTGTCAAACAAGCAAAGACATACAGAGTTTGAAATAGTTGCACTTACTGAAAAGTGCAGTGCTAGGGTTCAGAGTAAACTTCCTCCTAAGTTGAAGGATCCTGGGAGTTTCACAATTCCTCTGTCTCTTGGAAAATAAGAAGTTGGTAGAGCCCTGTGTGATTTAGGGGCTAGTATAAATTTGATGCCATCCTTTTTGTTCAAGCAACTCGGATTGGGGGTGCTTAGACCTACTACAATTACTTTACAGTTAGTAGATAGGTCACTAGTTATGCCAGAAGGAATTATTGAGGATGTGTTAGTTCGAGTGGGAAAGTTTATTCTTCCTGTTGATTTTATTGTTCTTGATTACGAGGAAAATGAGGAAGTGCCCATTATTTTGGGGCGGCCATTCCTAGCTACTGGTGGAGCGATTATTGATGTGAAGGAAGGGAAGTTGAATATGAGAGTTGATGATGCGAAATTCACTTTTAATGTGTACAAGGCACTTAAGCTCCCTAAGCATTATGAGGACTTGTGCATGATTACTGTGGTCGAATTGAAGGGGATAGAGCATAGTTATTATGTGAATTTTAGTGATCCAGATGGGACAACTGAGTTAGAGAAGGTAGTGTTGCAAGCTGAGTGTGTAAAGATGATTGAGAGAAAAGCCAGAGATGAAAGAGGAGATCTTCTGAGAGCTTGCAAAAAGGCTAGACTTCGTGGGATAAAGAAAAAGAGAAAGCGCCCAGCCTGAGAAGAGTAGTAGAGTCGTGGACGACTATAAATAAGGCACTTGTTGGGAGGCAACCCAGCCTGTATTTTTTTTATTTATTATTTACTTATAGTGTCAAGTTTTGTGTTATTTTTATTTTTCAGAGTATGGGAAGTCTGAGCACCCGAATTTGAAGCTGAGGAGCATGTTTGAGCTTAAGTGTGGGGTTGTCCCGACCCTTAATATTGAGGATCATGTCCGAGCTAGGCCCGAGAGGGTGTCAAGAAGTATTTCTCACCCTTGTTTTAATAATTTTCTATGTGATCATGCATCGATGACTATGCATAAAATAAGTGTGGGGTGGGAAGACTACTTTCTGAAGTGTAATTGTATAAAAAAAAAATTATTTGTTAGTTTTTCTTTTAGAACTTGTAGTAGACATAGTCTAGGTTCTCAAAAAAAACAAAAATTGAAAAAACAATCAGAAAAAGCTCGGACTTTTCCCGACAATGTATCTTTTAGATAATTTTCTTGAGAGATTAAAGTTCGATTAAAAAACACCACCAAAAAGATTTTTTTTTAGGATAGTTAGGTAGTATCCCTTGGTTTTTTTATTGGCACCAGTTCTTTTCCAAGGGTGTAGCTTGAACCGGGTACTTTATTATTTTTGTAGGAGTAGGTTAGGAAGAAACTGAGTTGCTCTGAGATACCTAGTGACATGTTTGGCGCTGGTATATTAGGCTATGACATGCAATTTATCTTCCCGTACATTTAATTTGAATTGTGATGCCTGAGTATAATAAATAGCCTATTCTGTGACGTATTTCCCCAGTTGTTCGACTTATATGCTACATAGTGCATTATTGCTTAAATTTCGCAATTATATGTGCTTGCTTGACTTGAGAGTTGAACAGAACCGTCTTTATTGAGTCATGTGCAATGTGTGTGAGAGGAATTGTGATTTTCTGTGCTATCCTGTGTAGTCTAGAACTTCCCGGTGTTTTAATCGAAGCGAAATTGATAAGTTGTGCTAATCTAGGATATGACGTAGGCATTTCTTGCTTGAGCATAGATATGCTTGTCACTTGAAGATAAAATTTTCCGTTGCTAGCCCCTTTGATCTTATAGACCTTTTCTTTGGCACCCATATTACAAGTCGTACCCCTATTTTGTTCTTAATTTGAGATTGTTGAACCTTTATCTCCTAATACACTTAGTCGCTAAAAGAAGTACGGTGAGAGAATGGGGAGTAGTTTTCTAGTGGAACTATGGAAGAGCCATTTGGTGCAATAAAGTTGAAAAAAGGCCATTGTCCAATTAACCTTAATGTATGGAGGGTGTGTAGAAAAAAAGAGAAAAAGAAAAAAAAATGCAATTTGTGCTAGTGAGAGTATAGAAGTGCTTAATGGAAAAAGAGGGCTATGTTGTATATGGTGTGGCGAGTGAATTGGTTGAGAAGAATATGTGCTCGATTTGTGAGTGTAGTATATTAAAGTACTTAGGAGGGTTAGTCACTATTCCTAAATGTATCCTACTCGTCCCTTAGCCTACATTACAACCTTCAAGTCCTAATTGATCCTAGATTTGGCTAGCTTAGATTAGTAGAGATGTACACTACGGGCAAGTTTATGGTACGACCACGGGATGCACATGAATTCTTTGTGAGAGTGAGCGGATTTTATTCAATTGTGTGATGTCCTTAATTTATATTCAAAAGCATACTTGAATATGTGGACTATTCTATATTCACTCTTTTGTTTGTTGGTGAGGGTACATGATCTCATGAAGGATTGGTAATGTTGTAAACGTCTCTTGTTAGGTAAGTGCGCGAGTTGAGAGCGCTTAGTGGTAACGAGTCGGCTTTTGAGGTAGGGTGGTTACAGATAGGTTGTTTGAAATGATTGAATTGAAATGGATATATTTGGGCATGTTTAAAACGGGAAAAATGTGAATTTTGTATGTTCATGCTTGATTGTCGGTATCAATCTTAGTTAAGGTAAGAGTGTATGGTTAAAAATTACAGTGCTCCTCTATAGTTGAGATTTGTCCATAGTTGGCGTAGAGTTTATAGTCCCATTGCTCAAGGACGAGCAACGGTCTAAGTGTGGGGTGTAGATGCTTAGCTTAAAGTATATATATTTATACGTATATCGCTTCATGTTTTACTCGTGTTTCATGGATTTCGGATGCACAATGTATTGATTTATAATAATTCTGAGTGTTTTTATATGTAGCAATCATCCGGAAGCAATTGAGGGCGAATGGTGCCAGATTAGAGCCAAAACGGATAAAACGGAAGAATATGGAATTTCAGCGCCACAGGCAGCGCCACACGCCACTTGTGGAGTTGTGGGCAGAATCTTCAGCATGCCAGTGCCCCACGCTGCCCTGGACACTGGTGACGGTAATGTCTCCAACTTTGCCCGAGACAAGATTATTTCGATCCTAGACCTACCCATCGTGTATAAAAGCAAGACTAAGCCAATTTTTGGAGGGGAGACGCCACTTTGAAGGAAAAATACACACGATAAATATTAGGGAGCAAGGATATCTCAGTTTTCTTCATCTTTTCTTAGTATTTTTAATTATCCAACACTTATGAAATTGATTGATATTATCATTAGTGGCTAAAACCCATAGTTCTGGGTTTGTGATTTAGCCATGAATATTGTTGTTTAACGTTGACTTAACCTTAATTATAATTCACCAATATATGTTTGTTTCTTCAATTCTGCTATTAATTGCTTAATTGTCTGGCCAGCAATTAGATTTTATTTACTATCAATGCTATGCTTGGGAAATTCATATTTAGATTAGAGAAGAATTGAAGAGAGCACGATCTTAACTCTGGGGGGGCGGATTTTTGGTTAGGATAGGAATATACCTAGTCACCATGCTTAATTAAATATCGTAATCTTAATGCATTATTAATAGATTGATTTCATAGGAATATATGCACTGATCTATTTTTAATAGGCGAGTAGTACTTCGGGAGAAGGCTACGTGAGCAATTGTTCGATTAATTAGCAACCATAGGTGAATTATATGAAACGGAGAGTTAACTAGAACACAATAGGATTGGTGAATCAATCACAACCCTGGAATATTTGTCTCTACTGAATACACAACAATTATTTTGCTGCTTGATAATTTAGTTACTAGTTAGAATTATTATTTAGTATAATCACACTTTTGAACTCGAATTGGCTCGACTGAATAACAATCTTGGCGAATTTAATGGGTAGTTAATACAAATCTATGTGGGTTCGACACTAGACTTATCATTTTATTACTTGTACGACCACGTATACTTACGTATGCGTTTGTGAGTAACAATGAGCATTTACTAAGGAGTACAATAATAATACAACATATGTCCGGAATGTAAATAAGACAGGATAAAGTAAATAGTATGATGGAGACTTTATGGGCTGAGGTACGTAGCCTGGAATGTAGATCACCATAAAGTCCCCGCAGCAGTTGTGCCTACACGCCAAGATGATCACCAATTGAACCTGTCAAATCCTGCATGTAACGACCCGGCCAGTCGTTTTAACAGTTGTAGCCCCATTCCCCAATTTACTGCTTATTCTGTACTTTATAACTAATTTATGACTTGCCGGAGTAATTAGTTTAGGTCTGGTGAGGTTTTGGAAAGAATTGGAACACTTAGTTTCGAGTTTTAAAGCTTAAGTTCAAATAGTGACCGGATGTTGCCTTATATGCAAACGACCCCGGAATAAAATTTTGATGATTCCAACAGCTCTGTATGGTAATTTTGGGCTTAGGAGTGTGTTCGGAATTTTATTTGGAAGTCCGTATTTAAATTAGGCTTGAAATGGCTAAAATAGGAAATTTAAGTTTGGAAGTTTGACCTAGGAGTTGACTTTTTGATATCAGAATCCAATTCTAAAAATTCTCATAGCTCCGTTATGTCATTTATGACTTGTGCGCAAAATTTAAGGTCAATCGGACTTGATTTGATAGGTTTCGGCATCGAATGTGAAAGTTGAAAATTCTTAAGTTTCATTAAGCTTGAATTGGGGTATGACTTGTGATTTTAGCGTTATTTGATGTGATTTGAGGTTTCGACTAAGTCTGTATGATGCTTTAGGACTTGTTGGTGTAATTGGTTGAGATCCCGAGAGCCCCGGGTGAGTTTCGGAAGGTTAACGGATCATTTTCGGGCTTGGGAAACAGCTGAAGGATTTCTGGTGTCCAACTCTAGTTTCCTTCTTCGCGTTCGCGAGAGAGGTCTCGCATTCGCGAAGGGGAACTGGGGAACGCGAGAAATTTCTCTTCGCATTCGCGAAGAAGGGACCGCGTTCGCGAAGGGGTGATGGCAGTGTTCATCGTGAATGCGTGACGGAGTTTTCGTTCGCGTAGAAGGGCGAGGCCAAGTTGGGGTATTGGGCATTAAAGATTCATGTTCGCGAAGGAGGAATCGCGTTCGCGAAGGCCAAGTTTGGTAAGTCATCGCGTCCGCGAGAGGACCCTCGCGTTCGCGAAGAGGAAAGTTGGGCAGCACATTTTTGTGCTTCACGAACGCGAGGCAAGGGCCGCGTTCGCGAAGAAGAAACCACTGGACAGATTGTTTAAGTTCTGAAAATGGGACTTCGTCGCATTTTCCATTTTTGACGGATTAGAGCTCGGGAAGAGGCGATTTTTGGGAGATTTTCAGTTTTTGATGGATTAGAGCTCGGGAAGAGGCGATTTTTGGGCGATTTTCAGTGAAAACATCGGGATAAGTGTTCTTAACTCAATTTTGGTTAGATTACCCAAATCCATCACTGTTTTTAACATTTAATTGGTGATTTAAGTTGGAACAATTTGAAAACCCTCTTGGATGGATTTGAGAATTTGAGGGTCGAATTGTTATCGGAATTTAGTCATTTTAGTATGGTTAGACTCATGGTTGAATGGGCGTTCATATTTCGTAACTTTCGCCGCATTCTGAGACGTGGGCTCCACGGGCAAATTTTGAGTTATTTTCGGATTTTTATTGAAAAAAGTGTAGTATTTTCTTATGAAATTGATTCTATAATTCTTGTTGACTGTATCGAATTAATTATGACTAGATTCGAGTCGATCGGAGTCGAAAAATCGAGGAAAAGGCATACTACTTGATTAAATTGGAGTAAGTCGAGGCAAGTGACTTGTCTAACCTTGTGTGGGGGAAATTTCTCCTAGGATTGGTATTGATGTGATAATTATAATGTGTTGAAAGTCGTGTACACGAGGTGATAATTGTAATGTGTTGGAGGAGCCATTTTCATCATCAATCTTGAGGTAGGAGATTTCTACACATTGTGAGTTAAATACATAGTTTATATATGGATTTAAACATGAGGTTTGTGAAAAATTGTGGGATTTAGAGGAAAACCTAGAATTTAATATTTTTGGAGTTTGACCACGAAATTGGATATAGAATTAGAAATAAACTTTATATTCGAGTTCGTGGTGCTATGGGTAGTGATTATCTTCAAGAATTTTCGGAGGGTTGACTTTGTTGACTTTTCGAGTGGAGTTGAGAATTATTATAAATTGTTAAATTATACGCATTGGAGTATATTTTGATTGATTTGCACATTGTTTGACTAGTTTCATATCGATGAGCATTGGTTTGAGGTGTTAGAGAGGCGTTGGAGCCGGTTATGGAACTTCGGAGCGAGCTAAGTCTCCTGTGTAACCTTGTGAGAGGGAAACTACCCTCTAGGTGATGTAATTGTTGTGTGCTACTAGTTGTGGGTGCTACGTATACACGAGGTGACGAGAGTCCATACGTAGCTGAAGTATGTTTATGTCCGAGTAGACTTAGGACTTTACCATATAATATTTAAATTGTTTGGACTCATTTTGCTATCTTAATTAATTGGAATTAATTGAAATTGATTTAGAAACAAATGTATATTAGGCTGAGCTTTATCACCTTGAATTGTTGCCAAGATATTTAATAAACGTAAAGGGGTGTATTCACTACTATGCACCTATATCTGTATTGTAAGCACGTGACTCGTAATTCGATAAGTGTCTTCCTTTCTTATGGAGAGGGCCAAACGCCTCAACAGTATAATATATGCATCTATGATTCGTGTCGGTCGACCCTCGGCAGTGTACACATTATTCTGGATTGGGCCGTACGACCTCAGCATAATCGTGCGTTATATCGCTAGCCGTCCAAATATTCACGAGATTATCCTTCCATTGATGCTTGGAATTTTATATGGTATTCCTTATCCGTTTGATACCGGTACTTGATACATTTGAGCTATTGAGATAGAATACGAGACTTAGAAATTTATATCTTTAAAAGAAAGTTTTGGAAGGTTATGTAACTTACATTTTTACCTCATTATTGATGTTGTGCTTCATATCTCCTTATGATTTTATCATATTGCTTTATTGGACCTCCAGTAAGTGACGATGTCGACCCTTCCTCACTACTTCTCCGGGATTAGTCTAGATACTAGGTACGCATTAATTTACGTATTCATACTACACTTCCGCACTAAATGTGCAGTGTCACGACCCCAAATTCCCTCCGTAGGATGTCGTGATGGCACCTAGTCTCTAAGACTA
This sequence comes from Nicotiana otophora, assembly GCA_000715115.1. Lineage (NCBI taxonomy): Eukaryota > Viridiplantae > Streptophyta > Magnoliopsida > Solanales > Solanaceae > Nicotiana > Nicotiana otophora. The sequence continues at coordinate 10,912 of AWOL01S0173738.1, forward strand.
GGTAAGCCTATCAATGCGGAATAACAATTGAAATATGAAATAAATAAATCTACAATTCACATAATTACAACTCCCAAAACCCGGTAGAAATAAGTAATAAGCTTCTAAGAATTTGTCTTCAATGTATCTATATATCAGGATCTAAGGAAAATAAGTAAGCAACATAATAATGATAGAAGGGGACTCCGGAGTCTGCGGACGCAGGCAGATATACCTCGAAGTCTCTGTACACATGTAGCTCACTGATGTCTAGACTGGTAGGATGTATCTAGATCTGCACAAAAATATGGGCAGAAGCATAGTATGAGTACACCATAACGGTACCCAGTAAGTGTCAAGCCTAACCTCGGTAGAGTAGTGACGAGGTCAGGTCAGGCCCTACTGGAATAATAAAAGACAAGGTGAAATGTTTCACAATATAATAAAAATGAAATGATAAAGGAAATGAATCAAGTAAGTAGTGTGTCACCAATTAACTATGCAAAATAATGGCAAATAATACCTCGTGGAAACAAAACAGAATTCTTTTCAACTTTAAGAAAATCACAACAATAATCAAAGGCAACTGCGGCCATAAATTAATATCAACAAGGGCACTCTCGAGGTACCGCCTCGTAGTCCCAAATCATAAATAAATTCACAATATCTCATTTTTTTATATCACCGCAGGAGCCTTCATATTTAATTTTAAAGAAAAACTTTTTTTTTTCGAAATAGTATCCCGCATTTTAGCCACCCTTATCACACAGCATGACTTCTAGTAGTTCCCCTACTAGCCATGCGTATCAAGCCACCCTTATCTTACCGCATGCGTTTCAACACTCAGACCTTATACCACCGCATGTATATCAATATCATAAAATATCACAATCTGCACCTCAAGTGCTCAAATATTTCAATTTGCCAAAATAAACAATATCAATAATATTTTCCAAAACAGGGAGCTCACGGCTCAATCACAATGAGCACAAAAATCTCACAAAATATTCGGAAATAAATAACTCAACAAAAATAATATTTCAATTTTTTTAATATATTGCCTCCGTACCAAATTTAGAATATCAAATACATCATATTAATTATATTTAAATTTAAGAAATTCAACCTTCAAATAATGCACAGAATAAAAGAAACTAAATTTCAACTAAACAGGTAAAATAATTAGCAGGAAAAAGGTCAAGCAAATTTAAAGTATAAAATTTAGATCAATGATGAAGAATATAATAAAATAAAATAATTTAATTAATATGTAACAATGATCTACATAATTTAAAAACATAATATTCCACATTTAGCTCGTGTACACACTCGTCACCTCGTGTACACGACTTTCAACACATTACAATTATCACATCAATACCAATCCTAGGGAAAATTTCTCCCACACAAGGTTACACAAGTCACTTACCTCGACTTACTCCAATTTAATCAAGTAGTGTGCCTTTTCCTCGATTTTCCGACTCCGATCGATTCGAATCTAGTCATAATTAATTCGATACAGTCAACAAGAATTATAGAATCAATTCCATAAGAAAATACTACACTTTTTCAATAAAAATCCGAAATTAACTCAAACATTGCCCGTGGGGCCCATGTCTCAGAATCCGGCGAAAGTTACGAAATATGAACTCCCATTCAACCATGAATCTAACCATACCAAAATGACAAAATTCTGATAACAATTCGACCCTCAAATCCTCAAATCCATCCAAGAGGGTTTTCAAATTGTTCCAACTTAAATTACCAATTAAATGTTAAAAACAGTGATGGATTTGGGTAATCTAACCAAAATTGAGTTAAGAACACTTACCCTAATGTTTTCTCTAAAATTCTCCCAAAAATCGCCTCTTCCCGAGCTCCAATCCGTTAAAAATGGAAAATGGGACGAAGTCCCATTTTCAGAACTTAAACATTTTGTCCAGTGGTTTCTTCTTCGCGAACGCGGCCCTTGCCTCGCGTTCGCGAAGCACAAAAATGTGCTGCCCAACTTTCCTCTTTATGAACGCAAGTGTCCTCTCATGGACGCGAGTGTCCTCTTACCAAAATTGGCCTTCGCGAACACGATTCCTCCTTCGCGAACACGAAGCTTTATTGCCCAATACCCCAACCTGGCCTCGCCCTTCTACGCGAATGCGAACTCCGTCACGCGTTCGCGATGAACACTGCCATCACCCCTTCGCGAATGCGGTCCCTTCTTCGCGAATGTGAAGAGAAATTTCTCGCCTGCCCCAGTTCCCCTTCGCGAACGCGAGACCTCTCTCGCGAACGCGAAGAAGGAAACCAAAGCTGGACACCAGAAATCCTTCAGCTGTTTCCCAAGCCCGAAAATGATCTGTTAACCTTCCGAAACTCACCCGAGGCCCTAGGGACCTCAACCAATTACACAAACAAGTCCCAAAACATCATACAGACTTAGTCTAAACCTCAAATTACATCAAATAACGCTAAAATCACAAGTCACACCCCAATTTAAGCTTAATGAAACTTAAGAATTTCCAACTTTCACATTTAATGCCGAAACCTATCAAATCAAGTCCGATTGACCTCAAATTTTGTGCACAAGACATAAATCACATAACGGAGCTATGAAAATTTTCATAACTGGATTCTGATCCCAATATCAAAAAGTCAACTCCCCGGTTAAACTTCCAAACTTAAATTTCCTATTTTAGCCATTTCAAGTCTAATTTAACTACGTACTTCCAAATAAAATTCCGAACACACTCCTAAGCCCAAAATCACCATACGGAGCTATTGGAATCATCAAAATTTTACTCCGGGGTCATTTTCACATAAGTTGGTATCCGGTCACTATTTGAACTTAAGCTTTAAAACTTGGAACTAAGTGTTCCAATTCATTCCAAAACCTCACCGGACCTAAACCAATTACTCCGGCAAGTCATATATCAGTTATAAAGTACAGAATGAGAAGTAAATAGGGGAATGGGGCTACAACTTTTAAAATGACTGGCCGGGTCGTTACATCCTCCCCTTCTTAAAACAATCGTTCGTCCTCGAACGAGCATAGAGACATACCTGAAGTGGTGAAAAGATGAGGATAATGGCTGCGCATATCCTGCTCGGTCTCCCAAGTCGCCTCCTCGACCGGATGACCCCTCCAATGAACCTTCACGGAAGCAACGTTCTTTGACCTCAGCTTTTGAAC
>AWOL01S0173743.1:0-15099 GCA_000715115.1 Nicotiana otophora
TTTAGTTTAAACTTCTAAGTCAAGACTCAAAGGGTCCAAAACAACCCGAAAGCTTCCCGGAACAAAACTAACCGACCCCGTAAGTCATAAAATCATAAACACACATATGTGAAGCATAAAAAGGGGTAACAGGGCACAATTACCCCAAACGGCAGATGGGGTCGTCATATTCTCCCCCTCTCAAACAAACGTTCGTCCTCGAACGTGGATAAGGTTATACCTAAAGTGGTGAATAGATGAGGAATTGAGGATAACGACTCTGCATGTCGTGCTCAGTCTCCCAGGTCGCCTCCTCGTTCGGATGACCCCTCCATTGAACCTTTACTGAAGTAATGCTCTTTGATCTCAACTTCTGGACCTGTTTGTCCAAGATAGCCACCGGCTATTCAATATAAGTCAAATCCTCATCTAATTAGACTGCGCTGAAGTCTAAAATATGAGACGAATTACCATAATACTTCTGGATCATAGATACATGAAACATCGGATGAACCACAGATAAACTAGGTGCCAATACAAGCTTGTAGGCCACCTCACCAATCCTCTCAAGGATCTCAAAAGGTCTGATATATCTAGGGCTCAACTTGCCCTTCTTCTCGAACCTCTTCACACCCTTCATGGGTGAAACCCGGAGCAACACTCGCTCTCCAACCATGAATGCAACATCATGAACCTTCCGATCCACATAACTCTTATGTTTAGATTGGACTGTACAAAGCCGATCCAAGATCATCTTGACCTTCTCCAAGGCATCTGGAACCAAATCTGTACCTAATAACTTAGCCTCTCCCGGCTCAAACCACCCAACTGGAGTATGACACCGTATCCCATATAGGGCCTCATAAGGAGCCATCTGAATACTCGATTGGTAGTTGTTGTTGTAGGCAATCTCCGCAAGCCGCAAGAAATGATCCCAAGAACCCCCGAAATCTATAATGCAGGCACGAAGCATATCCTCCAATACCTGAAAGGTGCGCTCGTACTGTCCGTCCGTCTGGGGTGAAATGTTGTACTCAACTCGTATGCCTAACTCATGCTGCACAGCTCTCCAGAAACATGATGTAAACTGCGTACCCCGGTCAGAGATGATGGATACAGGTATGCCATGAAGTCAAACAATCTTGCAGATATAAATCTGAGCCAACTGCTCTGAAGAATAGGTAGTCACTACCGAAATTAAATGAGCCGACTTGGTCAACCTGTCCACAATCATCAATACCACATCAAATTTCTTTTGAGTCCGTGGGAGCCCAACAACGAAGTCCATGGTGACACGCTCCCATTTCTACTATAGAATATCAAGTTGCTGAAGCAAACCGCCCGGCCTCTGATTCTCATACTTCACCTGTTGACAATTTAGCCACCAAGCTACATACTTCACTATGTCTTTCTTCATCTTCCTCCACTAATAGTTCTGCCTCAAATCCTGATACATCTTAGTGACACCCGAATAAATGGAGTACCGCATGCTGTGGGCCTCCTGAAGAATCAATTCACGCAAACTATCCACATTAGGCACACATAACCAGCACTGCATCTACAACACACCGTCATCTCTAATAGAAACCTCCTTAGCATCGTCGTGCTAAACTGTGTCCTTAAAGACAAGCAAATAGGGGTGGTCATACTGTAACGACCCGATTGGTCATTTTGAGAAATTACATCCGGCTCAGCAGTTTGAGGTCACGAGTATCTTCATACAGTGTATTATGACTTGCGTGCATCATCGGTTCGGGATTTTGAGAAATTCGAAAAGGATTATTAGGAGTGACTCTCATTTGAGAAGCTCGAAGTTTAAAGAATTGATCAAGGTTTGTCTTTTGAGTATTAAACCTCGGATTAGAGTTTCGATGGTTCCGATAGACTCGGGTGATGATTTTGGACTTAGGCATGCGTCCGGATTTGGATTTGGAGGTCCGTAGGGTAATTGGAAGTATTTTGGCAAAAATTGAAAAGTTGAAGTTTTGGAAGATTGAGAGGCTTGACCGAGAGTTGACTTTGGTGATATCAGGGTCGGAATGCAATTTCGAGAGTTGGAACAGCTCCGTTATGTCATTTGGGACTTGCCTTCAAAATGTGGTGTCATTTGGAGTTAATTTGATATGGTTCGTACGTTAGGTTGCGATTCTAGAAGTTCTTGAAATTCATGGTGATTTTCATGTGTTTATCTGATTCATGGTTCTAGAGGCTATTTTTGTATTTCAATCATGTAAGCGAGTTCATGTTATGTTTTCAGACTTGTGTGGATGTTTGGTATAGAGCCCCGAGGGCTCGGATGAGTTTCGTACGCGTTTCGGAGTGTTGGAAGAAGGTTCAGCTGTGCTGGTGTCTCTGTTCTCGCATTTGCGAGGTTTTTATTGCATTTGTTATGTCCGCATTTTCGAGATTATTCTCGCTTTTGCGACGATGGGCTGGGTCAAGGGAGTTTGCAATTGCGAACTATTTCATTGCATTTGCGATTAGGCAGCTTCACATTTGCGACACAAACTGTCAGTTTTGCGAAAACTCTTAGCTCGCGTTTGCAACCTTGGCAGAGTTGGTCAGCCTTCGCTTTTGCGACGCTTTTGTCGCATTTGTGAGCATCGTAATTGCGACCCGGATGTCACAAATGCGACATCTGAGGCTGGTATTAAGACTCCCATTTCGGGACATAGCTTCATTTTATCATATTTTGAACCCTAGGTCCGAGAGTGGGCGATTGTGAGAGAAGAATTTCTTATCAAATCATTGGGTAAGTGCCTATAATCAATTTTAAATTATATTTTGTGATTATATCTTAGATTTAACATCAAATTCATGAGAATCTAAAGGAAAATTTGGAGAAAATTATAAAATCTTTCAAAAATATAAGATGATGATTTGAAGGACGAATTGGTATCGGAACTTGATAGTTTTTGTATGGTTGAACTCGTATCGGGATAGGTGTTCAGGTTTTGTAAATTTTGTCAGGTTCCGAGGTGCGGTCCCGGGGAGTTGACTTTTGTTGACTTTTTACAAATTGTGTAAGGATCATAGCTTTGTTAATTGAAGTTGTTTTCTCTAGTATTGTTTGATGTATTTAAGTCGTCTTTGGTTAGATTGAGACGAGCGATGGTGAATTGGTAAAGGAAAAGCTAAATTGAGTATTGAGTTGGCCGAATTGAGGTAAGTGTCTTGTCTAACTTTGTGTGGGGGAAACCACCCCTTAGGAATTGAGTTAATTGTGTTATCTTGTTATGTGAAAGTCGTGTAGGCAAGGTGACAAGTGGGTACACAGCCTATATGCGGTATTGACCGATTTAGATTGTCAAGTCTCTTTCTATGCTTTTGATTGAATTGTCATAACATGTGATATCTCCTTGTTAGACTACTCTTACATGCTCTATATGATGTGGTTAGCATTTATTTACCTCCTACTCATTATTTAGCCCTTATATGCCTTGGTTGAATTCATTGCCTTCCTTATAATCTTGTTACCTCTTAATTGTTAAGTTCTTCTACGACTATGTGCACATCTTCTACATGTCCAAAGTGTTGTGATTGCCTGCTTAGTTATCATGTGCCTTACATGTCCCGTTATTTTGTATAGTTTGTTGTATTCCTTTGATTTTTACGTGGTTCCCTTGTTACCGTGTACTCATACTCTTGGTCATAGAAATTCTTGTAAATTGAGTTATTGAATTGTTGTTGTTGATTTAAATTATTGTACGGGGGATTGGGTTGTACGCCGCAACAGGTAAAATAAGGGAGGTGGTAGAATAAGGAAGGATATTTATATTGTGATATTGTTATTGTACGGTGGGATCGGGGTGCATGCCGCAACAGGTGAAATAAGGGTAAATTATGATATTGATATTATAAGGTGGGATCAGGTTGCGCGCTGCAACATATTATGTTTATTGTTATGATATTGATATTGTACGTTGGGATCGGGCTGCACGCCGCAACAGGTGAAATAAAGGTGGGTTGTTATGGTGGAATAAGGGTGACTTATGAGATTGATATTATATGGTGGGATCGGGTTGCGCGCCGCAACATATCTTGTATTTTGGTATCCCCTGTTTTACTGTATTGGCTTTAGTTCCTTCGTACGAGACTTTGATAATATGTACTTCTGGTTTTCACTATGTTCTTAGGATCGAGTTATTGTCATTGAGTTATTGCCTTGCCGTCATTTCCTGAGCTCTTTTCCTAATACTATTATTCTGGCGAATTGATTTTCAAAATGAATTTACTACGTTGAGTCATTACCTCCTGCCCTGCTGAGTTGTTAGTAATATAGTGATTTAAAATGAAAGAATTAATATCATGCTACCTTGTGTGACTTATAAGTTAGAACTCGCCGTATATTTCAGTATTTTCTATTTCTAATAGTTGTTATATTTTACCTCAATTGATTTCTCAACTTAATCTCTTTAACCTGTTTGAGGTTGTTATTCTACTTAAAAAAGGAATTGTTATTATGTTTTAATTTAATAAATTCTACATTAAATGTAATAGCTTATTCGATGTTGTATTTTATTTGAAAACGTTATTTTCCTTCACTCAAATGATTTCTAAAATAAACTCATCTTTCTCGTTGATTTCCTATTTGGCCTAGAAACTGTAAATTTACTTTATGTTTTATAAACGGAATCTCTTGAACATCTTAATTAGCATTTGATACGGATATTATGTACCGAATAGCACGTGGATTTTTCCGTGCAAAGTGAGATGGAAAGAAGTGGGCACAAGGTGCCAGGTGTGTTAAAGGTTTGGATGTTGTGATTTATGGTATAAGATTACGAGAATTGGGATTGTTGGAATCGTGTATTAGGAACGATGTGATTGGTCGAGCTGACATTGTTTCCCTACTTGAGCACATTTACACTTATCTGTATCCCAAGTATGTTGTCGTTTAATTACTTGGTTATTTCTCATTGCCATTCGTGTTTTCCCCTTATCGTCACTACTGTTTGTAATTTGATTTGTTCCTGCTATTGGCATAACTTCCATATCCCTATCTTGTTAGCTTTATGTCATATCCTGCTCACGTTTATATGTTCGGTAGGTGTCTTGACCTGGCCTCGTCACTACTCTACCGAGGATAGACTTGATACTTACTGGGTACCACCGTGGTGTACTCATGCTACACTTCTGCATATCTTTTTGTGCAGAACCAGGTACTTTGGATCGAGTTGATTTTAAGACTTATGTTAGGTGTGGTTGGAGACTTCAAGGTACACCTTCCGGGCATTTGCAGGCTCCGAAGTCACCTTTTAATTGTATTTATTTCCATTATTTCCTTTTGTTCCGGAACAGTGATGTATTTATTATGTATAACTACTCCTAGAAAGGTTTATGACTTGTACTACCGGTTTTGGGATTGTAAATTGTACAGAGATTTCTATTTCGAAATTGTTCGATGTTAGTAAGTATTGTCGTTATTTCTGTTCATGTTAGGCTTACCTAGTTTTAGAGACTAGGTGCCATCACGACTCCTTCGGAGGAATTTTGGGTCGTGACAAGTTGGTATCAGAGCTCTAGGTTCATAGGTGCTACGAGTCATAAGTAGGTTTAGTAGAGTCTTGCGGATCGGTACAGAGACGTATGTACTTATCTTAGAGAGGCTATGGAAACTATTAGGAAATTCCACTTCTTTCATTCCTTGTCGTGCAACATTGATTCATCTCGAAGCATATACCTTATGTTCCTTTGCACTCCCTCGTGTATGGTATTGCGCTCTCGGTATCAGCTATGCGCCAGCGGTTCGTGATGCTGCAGATGGGCTACGAGGGCCCCAGGGACGCTCAAACATTGTCTCAACGTGTTGTCCAGACTGAAGATGTGGAGGTATTGAAGTACTATTCAGTTGTTCACATAGAGGTGCAACGGGTCCCTACATCTGGTTGATGAGTACAAGCTTGGGAAGGTTTAATTGGTTGACTAGTCGTCGAGATCGTGGTGGGGTCACGAGGTGGATTTTGATTGAGGATAGTTGGTGGTATTGAAGACTATGTGGTAGGGGTGTCAATGGTTAGGTTCGGCCAGTTATTTTATAAACTTTGTACCATACCAATTTTCGGTTATTCTATTATGTATAATCAAAATTAGACTTTTCGAAACCGTCTCAATCATGTCGGTTTCTCTTCGATATCAGTACTGTTCGGTTAATTTTCCGAATTGTTTTAAATATCATATAAAATTTACCAGTAGAAGTAGAATGCAATAACATATGTTCTTTTATAGGACTTAGCAGAACTCTCTAGACATTTTTAATGTTTAAGGGGTGATGAAATAAAAAAATGAAAGATGACTAGAGTATAGATCCATCAACTATTCTACAACAACGTAAAAGAAACCAAGCAAAGGCAAAAAAAATATAAATCACACGAGTGGAAAGATCTTGCTAATGAAGATAATTGAAATAACTTAGCTTAAGTAGAAGTAGCATAATAGGTTTTAGGAATTAGTATTTTGAGTTTAATTACTTGTTGGCTTGTAATAGTTTTCATAATTCCAAGGCCCAAAGAAAAATTTAATGCATTATTATTTTTAAGTACGGTTCGGTATTTTTTCGGTTTATTTTCATAAAATAAAAAACCTACCCTAACTATCGGTGCAGTTATAGATTTATATAAAAACCTACGGTTTCTTTAATAGAAATCTAAAAATCGGTTCGGTGCGGTACAGTTCGATCGGTTTAGTCGGTCTTCGAATATCCATTGACACCCTTACTATCTGGTTTGTATGGGATTTCTACTCAGTGAAAGGTACATGTTATCATTCAAGGCATTGAAGGAAGCGAGTTTGACTGTCACGAGAATGGACGTGCGCTTAGTAGATGACCTGGAGTACCTTGTAATTTGTATTGTACGAGCTGTGAAGGTTAGTTTTGCGGATCATCAGATGTTATTTTCTATGGCTTCGCGCCAAGTGGGGGAGTCCATTAGCGGTATGCAGATTGTAGAGTCAGGTCTTATATCAGTGTTGGCCTGAGATGTGTATATATATGGTATTGGAAGTTTCCCCGAAATGTATATATGATTAAGACCTGAGATCTTGCATGGGATGATGTTGGGGCTTACGGTATTTCTGCGTCATTAATGGATCTACATTTCAGTATTAAGGGGGGTTGGAGAAGCAACTTCAGATTCACAGGAGGTCTATTCAGCGTGGGCATCTTGGTTGCGGCATTATGGGGTGCTTCAGAGGAAATACTGTGGTTTATGAGCTTCTGGGCTGCGTGGTTCGTGCTAGGATTTTCTGCATTGGGTTTTGGTTGGGATCATTGTGTATCGACATGGAGAAGTGTTACCTAGAGGAAAGACGAGGAGTATTCGAAGGGTCAACTCTGTGGTGTTGGGTCAGCATATCAATGGAAGTAATTGGTCCTTTTTTTAATTGGAATTCTCTAGCGGCATTTATAACAGTACTCTTGGATTGGACGGTTTGTGTGACTCGGTTGAGTTGGGAAGATGCGGTCCTAATGGCTTAGTTGCGTACGGGCGATTCTCGGAGAGTTCTCGATGGTTTCGGCCACGGCTTGAGTCGGCTGTCTGCTATGGGCATAAGGAATATATTGTACATTATGGTTTTCTCCTGGATGGATATCAGAAGTTAATAGAATGTTGGCATTAATGGATATCATATGTGAAGAGAATGCATTTTAGGAAGGAACCTTGAGTTTTGGTTTGCGGGTGCGTGGCTAGTGGCATGGCGATTACTGGGTTGTGAGGCTTTTGAGGTTTATGGTTTTGTTACACGGCCGAAAACTCTATATGGATGCTTCAGTAAGATGATGGGGTGTGAGTGATGTATCAGCCATTCGAGTAGCGTAGTTTGAGTTTGGGTATGGAAATTTTGGTATTCATGAGGTTTTGGGACTGGATGTCCTCATATGCGGACTATTTCTTGTTTCCGGATTACGATGGAATGTTGAGAATGGGATAACTGATGGTATAAATTGTCGATAGGTTGCTATGGAATTTTGGGATGATATTTACCTATTTGGGAATGATCAGGATTTGGTTTGGGGGCTATTCGAAAGCTCATTGAGAATGTGTACTTTATATCAGATCAGGTTTGGGTACTCTTGTGAAGTTGATATCAAGGTTATGTTACCGGGCGGAATAGATATCATTTGTGCCCCTGGCCTATGTTATATGCTATTCTCTTATGCTATGATGGGCTGTGAGGTTGTATGATTATTCTCCACTCATGTTGTAATTTCGTTCAGACCTTATGGCGATGTGGGCGAGATGGCCGTCGTGGTGTTGATTTGCTCATTGCACCTTAGTTGTGCTTGCTTTCTTCCATGTTTTATTAATTCTATTCATTTTCCCACAGTTATACTTGTGCACTCTACTGTGCTTGATATCAGTATTCATGTGATCAGTGAACCCGAGCACTTTAGCTTGATGAGTATCTGGGAGCGAGCTACACGCCACAACGGATGTTATGTGGGATACCCTTTCCTTGTGTTTATTTGATGTTTTGTTTTCCCTCTGTGGGGTGATTTAATGAAACTGTACTTTTGTTGTTACACATGTTGTACTTGTTAGATAATCCTCATACCTTGCTTCCTTCTATTTGTACTGCATAACTGAGTTATTGTTGGTTGGTGTACGAACTGTGTTATGTGAGAATCTATGTGGTTCAGTGATAAGTTGCCATTTGGGTTGCTTGCTTGGTGTACGGACGGGAGAGATTTTTGACTTGTTGACTTCATGGGCGACTATGAGTTCCTGCATGCTTCCTTATCATGGGCAGCATTGTGGAGGTCCAGAACAAGGTTCTATTCAATGTGAAGTGTATTGCCGACATCCAGAATGTTATTTGGGCAGTTATGATGGTCATAAGTTATTGCTACAGGCATTTGAGTTGTGTGGAACGTCATGTGATTGTACCCTGGGATGGAATTATGGCTCGATTCAGCTTGTTCAGGTTTATACAGTGTGATGATGCGAGATTCGGGTCCTATGATGAGTTTCAGATGTTGAAGGTTGGGTTCTGCTCTAAGGTTATAGACTAAGGATGAAGTGAAATCTTCAGTTAAGTTGTGTTGTCAGTCCTACATAGGTATGGGTGATGGGGAATCACCCCCGAGTGTATGTATGGTGAGCTCATGCAGTGGTTTGATGGTTTGGGATGACTCCTGGCACGTTCGAGGACGAACGTATGTTTAAGTGGGGGAGGATTTAATGACCCGACTGGTCGTTTTGAGCAATTGCATTCGGCTCGGCAGTTTGAGGTCACGAGAAGCTTCACACAGTTTATTATGACTTGCGTGCATCACTGGTTAAGGATTTTGAGAAGTTGGGAAAGGATTTTTAGGAGTGACTCTCATTTGAGAAGCTAGAAGTTTAAAGAATTGACCAAGGTTTGAATTTTGAGTATTAGACCTCGGATTGGAGTTTCGATGGTTTCGATAGACTCGGATGGTGATTTTGGGCTTAGGCGTGCGTCCGGATTTGGATTTGGAGGTCCGTAGGGTAATTGAAAGCTTTTTAGCAAAAATTGGAAAGTTGAAGTTTTGGAAGACTAAGAGGTTTGACCGAGAGTTGACTTTGGTGAAATCGGAGTCAGAATGCGATTTCGAGAATTGGAACAACTCCGTTATGTCATTTGGGATTTGCTTGCAAATTTTGGTGTCATTTGGAGTTGATTTGATATGGTTCGAACGCTTGGTTGCGATTCTAGAAGTTCTTGAAGTTCATGGTGATTTTCATGTGTTTTGGCATCCGATTCGTGGTTATTTTGGTGTTCCAAATGCGCAAGCGAGTTCGTGTTATGTTTTCAGACTTGTGTGGATGTTTGGTATAGAGCCCCGAGGGCTCGGATGAGTTTCGTAAGCGTTTTGGAGTGTTGGAAGAAGGTTCAGCTGTGCTGGTGTCTCTGTTCTCGCATTTGCGAGATTATTCTCGCTTTTGCGACAATGGGCTGGGGCAAGGGAGTTCGAAATTACGAACTATTTCATCGCATTTACGATTAGGCAGCTTCGCATTTGCGACACAAACTGTCGCTTTTGCGAAAACTCTGAGCTCGCATTTGCGAGTTTTGTGTCGCATATGCGACCTTGACAGAGCTGGTCAGCCTTCGCTTTTGCGATGCTTTTGTCGCATTTGCGAGCATCGTAATTGCGATCCGGATGTTTCAAATGCAACATCTAAGCCTGGTATTAAGACTCCCATTTCGAGACTTAGCTTCACTTTATCATATTTTGAACCCTAGGTCCGAGAGTGGGAGATTGTGGGAGAAGATTTTCATATCAAATCATTGGTAAGTGCCTCTAATCAATTTTTAATTATATTTTGTGATCTTAGATTTAACATCAAATTCATGAGAATCTAAAGAAAAATTTAGGGGAAATTGTAAAATCTTCAAAAATGTAAAATGATGATTTGAAGGACGAATTGGTATCGGAACTTGATAATATTTGTATGGTTGAACTCGTATCGGGATGGGTGTTCAGGTTTTGTAAATTTTGTCGGGTTCCGAGGTGCGGACCCGGGGAGTTGACGTTTTTTGATATTTTGCAAATTGTGTAAGGATCATAGCTTTGTTAATTGAATTTGTTTTCTCTAGCATTGTTTGATGTGTTTAAGCCGTCTTTGGTTCGATTGAGCCGAGCAATGGTGAATTGGTAAAGGAAAAGCTAAATTGAGTATTGAGTTGGCCGAATTGAGGTAAGTGTCTTGTCTAAATTTATGTGGGGAAAACTACCCCTTAGTAATTGAGTTAATTGTGTTATCGTGTTATGTGAAAGCCGTGTATGCAAGGTCACGAGTGGGTACACAGCCTATATGTGATATTGACCGGTTTAGATTGTCTAGTCTATTTCCATGCTTTTGATTGAATTGTCATAACATGTGGTATCTCGTTGTTAGACTACTCTTACATGCTCTATATGATGTGGTGAGCATTTATTTACCTCTTACTCATTATTTGGCCCTTATATGCCTTGCTTAAATTCATTGCCTTCCTTATTGTCTTGTTACCTCTTAATTGTTGAGTTCTTCTACGACTATGTGCACATCTTCTACATGTCCAAAGTGTTGTGATTGCCTGCTTAGTTATCACGTGCCTTACATGTCCTGTTAATTTGTATAGGTTGTTGTATTCTTTTCATTTTTACATGGTTCCCTTGTTGCCATGTACTCATACTCTTGGTCGTAGAAATTCTTGTAAATTGAGTAATTGAATTTTTGTTGTTGATTTAAATTATTGTACGGGGGATCGAATTGCACGCCGCAACAGGTGAAATAAAGGAGGTGGTGGAATAAGGGAGGATATTTATATTGTGATATTGTTATTGTACGGCGAGATCGGGTTGCACGTCGCAACAGGTGAAATAAGGGTGGATTGTTATGGTGAAATAAGGGTGAATTATGATATTGATATTATATGGTGGGATCGGGTTGCGCCGCAACATATTATGTTTATTGTTATGATATTGATATTGTACGGTGGGATCGGGTTGCACACCGCAACAGATGAAATAAGGGTGGATTGTTATGGTGGAATAAGGGTGACTTATGAGATTGATATTATACGGTGGGATCGGGTTCCCCTATTTTACTGTACCGGCTTTAGTTCCTTCGTATGAGACTTTGATAATCTGTACTTCTGGTTTTCACCGTGTTCTGAGGATTGAGTTATTGTCATTGACTTATTGCTTTGCCATCATTTCCTGAGCTCTTTTCCTAATACTATTATTCTGGCGAATTGATGTTCGAAGTGAATTTACTATGTTGAGTCATTACCTCCTGGCCTGCTGAGTTGTTAGTAATATAGTGATTTAAAATGAAAGAATTAATATCATGCTACCTTATGTGACTTATAAGTTAGANTATGCAAGGTCACGAGTGGGTACACAGCCTATATGTGATATTGACCGGTTTAGATTGTCTAGTCTATTTCCATGCTTTTGATTGAATTGTCATAACATGTGGTATCTCGTTGTTAGACTACTCTTACATGCTCTATATGATGTGGTGAGCATTTATTTACCTCTTACTCATTATTTGGCCCTTATATGCCTTGCTTAAATTCATTGCCTTCCTTATTGTCTTGTTACCTCTTAATTGTTGAGTTCTTCTACGACTATGTGCACATCTTCTACATGTCCAAAGTGTTGTGATTGCCTGCTTAGTTATCACGTGCCTTACATGTCCTGTTAATTTGTATAGGTTGTTGTATTCTTTTCATTTTTACATGGTTCCCTTGTTGCCATGTACTCATACTCTTGGTCGTAGAAATTCTTGTAAATTGAGTAATTGAATTTTTGTTGTTGATTTAAATTATTGTACGGGGGATCGAATTGCACGCCGCAACAGGTGAAATAAAGGAGGTGGTGGAATAAGGGAGGATATTTATATTGTGATATTGTTATTGTACGGCGAGATCGGGTTGCACGTCGCAACAGGTGAAATAAGGGTGGATTGTTATGGTGAAATAAGGGTGAATTATGATATTGATATTATATGGTGGGATCGGGTTGCGCCGCAACATATTATGTTTATTGTTATGATATTGATATTGTACGGTGGGATCGGGTTGCACACCGCAACAGATGAAATAAGGGTGGATTGTTATGGTGGAATAAGGGTGACTTATGAGATTGATATTATACGGTGGGATCGGGTTGCACACCGCAACAGATGAAATAAGGGTGGATTGTTATGGTGGAATAAGGGTGACTTATGAGATTGATATTATACGGTGGGATCGGGTTGCACACCGCAACAGATGAAATAAGGGTGGATTGTTATGGTGGAATAAGGGTGACTTATGAGATTGATATTATACGGTGGGATCGGGTTGCACACCGCAACAGATGAAATAAGGGTGGATTGTTATGGTGGAATAAGGGTGACTTATGAGATTGATATTATACGGTGGGATCGGGTTGCACACCGCAACAGATGAAATAAGGGTGGATTGTTATGGTGGAATAAGGGTGACTTATGAGATTGATATTATACGGTGGGATCGGGTTGCACACCGCAACAGATGAAATAAGGGTGGATTGTTATGGTGGAATAAGGGTGACTTATGAGATTGATATTATACGGTGGGATCGGGTTGCACACCGCAACAGATGAAATAAGGGTGGATTGTTATGGTGGAATAAGGGTGACTTATGAGATTGATATTATACGGTGGGATCGGGTTGCACACCGCAACAGATGAAATAAGGGTGGATTGTTATGGTGGAATAAGGGTGACTTATGAGATTGATATTATACGGTGGGATCGGGTTGCACACCGCAACAGATGAAATAAGGGTGGATTGTTATGGTGGAATAAGGGTGACTTATGAGATTGATATTATACGGTGGGATCGGGTTGCACACCGCAACAGATGAAATAAGGGTGGATTGTTATGGTGGAATAAGGGTGACTTATGAGATTGATATTATACGGTGGGATCGGGTTGCACACCGCAACAGATGAAATAAGGGTGGATTGTTATGGTGGAATAAGGGTGACTTATGAGATTGATATTATACGGTGGGATCGGGTTGCACACCGCAACAGATGAAATAAGGGTGGATTGTTATGGTGGAATAAGGGTGACTTATGAGATTGATATTATACGGTGGGATCGGGTTGCACACCGCAACAGATGAAATAAGGGTGGATTGTTATGGTGGAATAAGGGTGACTTATGAGATTGATATTATACGGTGGGATCGGGTTGCACACCGCAACAGATGAAATAAGGGTGGATTGTTATGGTGGAATAAGGGTGACTTATGAGATTGATATTATACGGTGGGATCGGGTTGCACACCGCAACAGATGAAATAAGGGTGGATTGTTATGGTGGAATAAGGGTGACTTATGAGATTGATATTATACGGTGGGATCGGGTTGCACACCGCAACAGATGAAATAAGGGTGGATTGTTATGGTGGAATAAGGGTGACTTATGAGATTGATATTATACGGTGGGATCGGGTTGCACACCGCAACAGATGAAATAAGGGTGGATTGTTATGGTGGAATAAGGGTGACTTATGAGATTGATATTATACGGTGGGATCGGGTTGCACACCGCAACAGATGAAATAAGGGTGGATTGTTATGGTGGAATAAGGGTGACTTATGAGATTGATATTATACGGTGGGATCGGGTTGCACACCGCAACAGATGAAATAAGGGTGGATTGTTATGGTGGAATAAGGGTGACTTATGAGATTGATATTATACGGTGGGATCGGGTTCCCCTATTTTACTGTACCGGCTTTAGTTCCTTCGTATGAGACTTTGATAATCTGTACTTCTGGTTTTCACCGTGTTCTGAGGATTGAGTTATTGTCATTGACTTATTGCTTTGCCATCATTTCCTGAGCTCTTTTCCTAATACTATTATTCTGGCGAATTGATGTTCGAAGTGAATTTACTATGTTGAGTCATTACCTCCTGGCCTGCTGAGTTGTTAGTAATATAGTGATTTAAAATGAAAGAATTAATATCATGCTACCTTATGTGACTTATAAGTTAGAACTCTCCGTATATTTCAGCATTTACTATTTCTAATAGTTATTATATTTTACCTCAATTGATTTCTCAACTTAATCTCCTTAACCTGTTTGAGGTTGTTATTCTACTTTAAAAAAAAGGAATTGTTATTATGTTTTAATTTAATAAATTCTATTTTAAATGCAATGGCTTATTCGATGTTGTATTTCATTTGAAAACGTTATTTTCCTTCACTCAAATGATTTCTAAAATAAACTCATCTTTCTCGTTGATTTCCTATTTGGCCTAGAAACTGTAAATTTACTTTATGTTTTATAAACGGAATCTCTTGAACATCTTAGTTAGCATTTGATACGGATATTATGTACCGAATAACATGTGGATTTTGCCGTGCAAAGTGAGATAGAAAGAAGTGGGCACAAGGTGCCAGGTGTGTTAAAGGTTTGGAAGTTGTGATTTATGGTATAAGATTACGAGAATTGGGATTATTGGAATCGTGTATTAGGAACGATTTGATTGGTCGAGTTGACATCGTGTCACGACCCAATTTATCCCTCTGTGAGTTGTCGTGACGGCACATAGTTTTCACGACTAGGTAAGCCTAACACTTTGCAGAAATGAGATAAAAACTTGAACATAAACCACTAACA
>AWOL01S0173778.1:0-11403 GCA_000715115.1 Nicotiana otophora
TTAACATACCTTATCCGATTCTGTTGACAATCCTTCCAATACACGTTGATTGCGACAAAACATATAACGGCGGATCGATGTAAGGGAAATCCGTATGATATTCTTTGAGAAAGATTGCACTGTACTCCCTTAGAATCGCAAATCTCACGCTTTGAAGTTTCAAATAAATTGATTAAGCTCCATCTTTACTTTGTAAGTCTTAGCAAGATTCCAATTCGGATTTTTTTCAAATACCAAATGAAAAGCTAGTCTTTCACTTTTTTAATTGGAGGAAGGGAATACTGCACTATAAAGACTCGTCAAAGAAGTTCCGTTTTGTTAATCTACACATTCTCTAAATATCAAGAAAACTTAACGTCAATCATGCAAGAAAGGAAATCAATAGGGTTGTACCATCTTTTTCCCTTTTGATAACATTCTTTTAACCAAATGAAATGAAGGTGCTCATTTCTTTAAATGATGCCACCTTGCAAATTGATTCAAGAGTCACATAGTTGTGCTTTAAACAAATTCCCTTTGGCTGCCACGTTAATGCCTCCTTAAACTTATCCAAATATTCACCCATTTTCCTTAATCAACTTATTAATCCCCCACTAATCCAATAATTAACCAATTACCCATATAATTAAGAATTATTTTAAATTACTTAAAATACTACTCACTTTAAACACACTTTATATACCTTACTATCATAGTCATGTGGTACTTTGTATGGCATTAGTCCATGAATATGGGGTATTATTGCTTGGACCGTATTTTATCTCCAAATTGATAAACTTCGACGAAAATCATTTTCTTCGATTTCCTTACCCTCTCACCTTCACGAATTTACTCATCACTTGTTTCAAATAGCATAATTCTTATAACCTTAAAATAATTTTATTCCCGAACTTACGTCGATTAACTTACGACGAAACTTTAACGTACGAAAATGCCGGATATAATATCTTATTTTCGATCTTTCATCAATTTACTTATGACGTACTTTCACGTACGAAAACATGGGGTGTAACACTTGAGCTCGATAACCAGGCTTCGGATCTCATCTCGATATTATGAAGATAACCTTCGGTCCATTATGTTCCAATCTTGACTAATTATATGAAGTTCGAAACCGGTTTTGACCGTATATAGATAGTCCCCTCGTTTCTCGGGAAGGATATGGCGAGAAACGACATGATTTTTGAACGATATGACTAGATATACACTGACGTTTGTATTGAGTCCGACCATGACGTACGTGATAGATGACACGTCGGTTCTGTTACCAAGGCAATAAATGTGCGTTAGATAATTGTCGATCACTGTTGATTCTGAACCGTCATTGCCCAATCTATAAATAGCCCCTCTCTTCACTATTTTTCACATTCAGATCTCCAATCTTCAAATCTTCTAGGTTCTTTTTCGCATCTTCTGAGTTCTTCATCTACGAATCTGTGATTTTCACTGCTAATTCCTTCTCAAAACACCAAATACTTCTGATCTTCGTTCACAGAAACTTAGATGGTCAAAATGTCTAAAACCGTTCAGCAAAAAAAGGGGCCTCTTCTTCATCACGACCCGCCGGTGGTGAGGATGTGGAGGAGCCTTGCCCTGAGGAATTCGTTCTGGTAGGGTGTTTAACTGTTGGTGATTTTATAGTTGAAAAACCCTCTCCAGTACCGGGACGATGTGAGCCGATGTTGAGGTACCAATGTTCAATCACCGAGAAAGTTCTCGAGAAAGTCAAACAGGAATGCAACTGGGATGATAAGCTCGTAGTAGTCCCATCGTCTGATGAATCAATTACTACCCACGTGGAAGGGTTCTAAGTGTTTACACTTATCCTTTCACGTTGGGTCCTTTAGACCTTCGTCATCGTCGCGTTTTGCAAGAGATACGACGTGACCCTAGGCCAGATCCATCCTTTGTTTTGGAGGATAGTGATTCTTCTCCGATATTTCTCAAGCAAAATCTAGGGGTGTATCTTCACCCTCAATTACCTTATGCGCCTTTATAGTCCCTGACTTTACCGAGGAGGGTTGATCAAGCTTGCTCGCCGAGCAACCAAAGTGTCGTTCTCGAGTATAGACGAGACCCGTGATTGGGGTTGGATGTGTCGTTTTGTTTGAGTCAAAACCTCAGACTTGATCCCTACCGATGACATGCCGTTTCCTGAGAAATGGAACATGAACCATGAGCAATTGTTTCCCTTTGTTCGTTTTAATTTTGAGAATGCCTTTTATTTTCTTGATCTATTTTTCCTTTCTTGTCACAGTCGTAGCTCGAATGCCGGAACCGATTCCGAATCTTAAACAATGGATTGAAAGTCTGGTGTTGCAGAGACCGTACTCCGAGTGTGCTTGGGTGGAATTATCAAAGGGTCGATGAGAGGTCCGTAATCATGGTAAGTCTCTTTCTCGATTTGTTTGTTATTTGTTCTTCTTTACTTGCTTATCCCCTTTTTCCCTTTGCAGGACTCGGGAAGGAAGTTGTCATGAGGCCCCCATCTGGTGATGAAGAGGTTCCTATCCCGAAGCAGGTTAGAGAAAAGAAGAGAAAAGATGTACCGAGTTCCCCGAGCTTGGAAAAGAAAAAAACGGCTAAGAAATCTTGCAAGACAAATGGGGGCTCCGGTGTCTTCGGAACTGATCCTCCAATTAAGGGACAAGCCCGAAGAAGGATAAGAGGATTTAGCTTGTGTACGGGCGAATGTTGTGATACAACAAGCTTCCGAGTCGGCGGAAGTAAATAAAGGAATCCTGGCCATAATCCCAGAGGAAGAAAAAGCCGAGATTATCTCGTCTCGAGCTAAGATGATTGAAGGGGAGACCGAGGGTAGGACTTCTCGGGCAGCAGAAGATATCTCGAGGGATGTGCTCGGGATAGTTGACATTAGCGGATCCCCTCAGATTTCGGATGCTATGATCCGTGAGACCAGCATGTTGGAAGGTCGATCCTACGAGGGCATTCATGAGTCAACCGATATCCACGAATTTCTGGATGGGCTCGAGTCGGCTGCCTCGAAGGAGGTTATCGGTTTTGGTAGAATACCGATACCAAATAAAGCACCATGGTCGGGTTTTGCCGGGTCTTTATCGGTCCAAACATTGGTGGACCGATTCTCGGCCTCGAGTGTTGATCCCGATCGTAGGCGGAAGATAGTGCTCTCCATGCATAAGGATACCCAAAGTTTCTCCCCCCCTGTGGGGATTACCAGTTACCTTCGGTCCTTGAGGACCGAAGAGGATCAATTAGTGATGAATATGGTGGGGGCCTCCTGTCTTTTCAACGAGGCCCAGCATGCTTTGAATCGTGTATCTCTGATGGCATCTCTGTTATTTCTTTTATACTTAGAGTTGTAGATAATTATAACGTTTTTCCTCATGTTTGTAGGCCTCGGTGTTGCATCACGAGGCCTTCCTCTGAATCTGAGAGGAACATGAGGCTGAGGTTTGGAACCTCACTGAGAAGAATGACTCTTACAAGCTCCATATGGAAAAACTTTGAGCAGATTTGACAACAGCTCGGAAAGAGCACGAGGAGATGGCTGAGCAGGTATTCCGAATTTTCCATGATAGTGAAGATGAAATGGAGATAACCACTAATGATCTGATTTTGCAGGTTCGGCAAAGGATCGGGAAGATCGGGTGACTTAACTCACATGTAGATAAAAAGAATATGGATATCCTTGCCTCGAAAAAAGAAGCCGTTCAAGCTCAGTTGGAGTTGTCTGAGGCCCAACTTGAATCTATGAAAGAAAATGCCTCGGGGCTGATCGAGAAGATGAAGGAGCTTCGGCATCGGTTGGATTTGGCTATTTCTGATAAAGCAGGCTTGGCTGATGAACTTAAAGTGGCCAGATCTGAGGTGATCGAGGCTAATAAAAGAGCCGATGATAAAGTGGCCCAGTTCAGGATCGATGTTGAGGTTAACCAAGCCAAAGCCAAGAGCATGGTCGAGCACGCTAAATGGCAAGCTCGGAGAGAAGCTCTCGAGGAGGTCAGTGCTCAGGGCTTCGATGTTGGGGCCGAGATTGAAGTTGCCAGGGCAGAGGAGAACAAAGCTCGNGGCCTTCCTCTGAATCTGAGAGGAACATGAGGCTGAGGTTTGGAACCTCACTGAGAAGAGTGACTCTTACAAGCTCCATATGGAAAAACTTTGAGCAGATTTGACAGCAGCTCGGAAAGAGCACGAGGAGATGGCTGAGCAGGTATTCCGAATTTTTCATGATAGTGAAGATGAAATGGAGATAACCACTAATGATCTGATTCTGCAGGTTCGGCAAAGGATTGGGAAGATCGGGCGACTTAACTCACATGTAGATAAAAAGAATATGGATTATCCTTGCCTCGAAAAAGGAAGCTGTTCAAGCTCAGTTGGAGTTGTTTGAGGCCCAACTTGAATCTATGAAAGAAAATGCCTCGGGGCTGATCGAGAAGATGAAGGAGCTTCGGCATCGGTTGGATTTGGCTATTTCTGCTAAAGTAGGCTTGGCTGATGAACTTAAAGTGTCCAGATCTGAGGTGATCGAGGCTAATAAAAGAGCCGATGCTAAAGTGGCCCAGTTCAGGATCGATGTTGAGGTTAACCAAGCCAAAGCCAAGAGCATGGTCGAGCACGCTAAATGGCAAGCTCGGAGAGAAGCTCTCGAGGAGGTCAGTGCTCAGGGCTTCGATGTTGGGGCCGAGATTGAAGTTGCCAGGGCAGAGGAAAACAAGGCTCGAAGGCTGGCCTTCCCTGAGGAAGACTCTGATAGCTCGAGCGAATCTGAAGGTGAGGAAGATACCGAGAACGTAGCCTTCGATGAAGATTAAGCTATTTAGGTCCTTAGGTAGTTGTTGTTTTTTTTCTTTTGAGGCTTCATTCGATTTTTGTAAAGAACTTCCTTTGAGCCGAGTTTCCTTTGTACAAGATTTGTATATAAAATTTTCTCTCTTTGAAGCAAAAATAGACTTTTAAGTTTGATATGTAGTCTTCGATTCGGGGTAATAGTTCGAATTTGAATCACTATAGCTTTCAGGCTTTGTGGACAGTCCCCTCGTTTATCGGGATCGAATTAAGGTAGTCTTAAGGATTTAGTGGTTAAATGAGTGTTTGTTTGAACTCGGCGTAATGTGTAGTAGTCGAGTGAGTGTTTGCTCGAACTCGAAGTAATGAGTAGCCCTTAGGCTTAATAGTCGAGTGAGTGTTTTCTCGAACTCGAAGTAATGAGTAGCCCTTAGGCTTAATAGTCGAGTGAGTGTTTTCTCGAACTCGAAGTAATGAGTAGCCCTTAGGCTTAATAGTTGAGTGAGTGTTTTCTCGAACTCGAAGTAATAAGTAGCCCTTAGGCTTAATAGTCAAGTGAGTGTTTGCTCAAACTTGAAGTAATGTGTAGCCCTTAGGCTTAATAGTCGAGTGAGTATTTGCTCGAACTCAAATTAAGAGTAGCCCTTGGGCTTAATGATCGAGTGAGTGTGTTCGAACTCAAATTAAGAGTAGCCCTTAGGCTTTATGGTCGAATGAGTTTTTGCTCGAACTCGAATTAAGAGTAGCCCTTAGGCTTTATGGTCGAATGAGTTTTTGCTCGAACTCGAATTAAGAGTAGCCCTTAGGCTTAATAGTTGAGTGAGTGTTTGCTCGAACTCTAAGTAATGAGTATCCCTTAGGCTTAATAGTCGAGTGAGTTTTTTCTCGAACTCGAAGTAATGAGTAGCCCTTAGGCTTAATAGTCAAGTGAGTATTTTCTCGAACTCGAAGTAATGAGTAGTAGTCGAGTGAGTGTTTTCTCAAACTCGAAGTAAGGTGTGGCCCTTAGGCTTCATAGTCGAGTGAGTGTTTGCTCGAACTCGAATTAAGAGTAGCCCATGGGCTTAATGATCGAGTGAGTGTGTTCGAACTCGAATTAAGAGTAGCCCTTAGGCTTTATAGTCGAGTGAGTTTTTGATTAAACTCGAATTAAGATAAGCCCTTAGGCTTTATGGTCGAGTGAGTTGTTTTCTCGAACTCGAATTAAGAGTAGCCTTTAGGCTTAATAGTCGAGTGAGTGTTTGCTCGAACTTGAAGTAATGAGTATCCCTTGGGCTTAATGATCGAGTGAGTGTATTCGAACCCGAATTAAGAGTGGCCCTTAGGCTTTATGGTTGAGTTAGTTTTTGCTCGAACTCGAATTAAGAGTAGCCCTTGGGCTTAATGATCGAGTGAGTGTGTTAGAACTTGAATTAAGAGTAGCCCTTAGGCTTTATGGTCGAGTGAGTTTTTGCTCGAACTCAAATTAAGAGTAGCCCTTAGGCATAATAGTCGAGTGAGTGTTTGCTCGAACTCGAAGTAATGAGTAGCCCTTGGGCTTAGTAGTCGAGTGAGTGTTTGCTCGAACTCGAAGTGAAAACAGCCCTTAGGATTTATAGTAGTAATGTAGCCCTTAGGCTTAATGATCGAGTGAGTGTGTTCGAACTCGAATTAAGAGTAGCCCTTAGGCTTTATGGCCGAGTGAGTTTTTGCTCGAACTCGAATTAAGAGTAGCCCTTGGGCTTAATAGTCGAGTGAGCGTATTCTCGAACTCGAAGTAATGTTGCCCTTAGGATTAATGGAGCTTGATCTCATTGATTTTTTTAGTTGGCAGTCCCCGATTTATGGGGTAATTTTTTAAACTCCTCCGGTCATGGTCGTCCCTTAAGCCTGTTTGAACATGAAGTAGAAAGAACTTTCAGAGATATGAGATATCGGTAAAGAAGAAGTTTCTCTTTATAAGTCATTATACATGGGTTCATGTTTTATGCCAGGGCTCGAGCAAACTACGTGGGCATGGTTCATTTGACCATTTGGCCCTTACACCTTTTCCTATCGATACCCTGTTTGACATGAAGTAACTTTCTTGCATCGAACTTGACTTATTCGATGACAATGCCCCCCAGTATTCGAGGTTGATTGTCAAGAGGCCTCGGATACTGTTGAATTGTTCTAAGTTAGCACGATCAATGGTTGCCTCATTAAAACCCTTGCCGAAAAACCCATTTGGGACAAAACCGGTCTAAGGGAAAAGGAGTGCAACGCGTACTTTCAGGCCTAAAGGCTTCGAGTTGAATAATCCATCCTTGTTTCTGGTCGAACACCTGCAAGGGTTAGTTTCTAAATATAAATGAACATGAGAGGGTCGTACCTTAGCAGTAGTATTGGTTTAGGTGAGATACGATCTAATTGCTTGGTAGTTGTTTGTCGTTTATCACACCGAGCTTGTAGGATCTTTTTCCTACGATTTCGAGAACCTGATACGGTCCTTCCCAGCTCAGACCCACTTTCCCTTCATTCGAATTTCGGGTGTTGAGGGTGACTTTCCTTAGCACTAAGTCCCCGATTTTAAAATGTCAAAAATTGGTTCTTCGATTATAGTACCTTTCGATCCACTATTTTTGGCGGCCAATCGGACGAGAGCGGCTTCTCGTTTTTCATCCAATAATTCTAGGCTTGTGTTCATGGTCTCATTATTCGATTCATTTTTTGCATATTGAAACCTGATGCTAGGTTCTCTGACCTCAACTGGGATGAGAGCTTCGATGCCATAAACCAACGAGAATTGCTGCATTTCGATGTTGTTCGATATGCCCACAGGACCTCGGGTAGTATTTCTCTCCATTTTCCTTTAGCATCGGTTAATCTTTTCATAAGATTTTGGATGATGGTTTTGTTGGTTGATTTAGCATGTCCGTTCCCGATGGGATGATAAGGTGTTGATAGGATCCTTTTTATTTTATGATCCTCGAGAAATTTAGTTACTTTGCTGCCGATGAATTGCTTTCCATTATCACATACAATCTCGGATGGCATCCCGAATCGACATATGATGTGGTCCCAAATGAAGTCTATCACTTCTTTTTCTCTAACTTTCTTGACAGCATATGCTTCAACCCATTTAGAGAAATAATCAGTCATAAACAAAATAAACTGAGCCTTACCTGGGCCGATAGGAGGGGGACAACGATGTCCATTCCCCATTTCATTAAAGGCCATGGAGATAGGACCGAATGGAGAAGTTCCCCGGGTCGATAAATCATGGGCGCATGCCTTTGGCACTAGTCGCATTTTCGAACAAACTCCCTCGCAGCCTTGTTGTCGCGCCCCTTCTTTCTCGCGAAACGTGGGCTTCGACGTTGAAAACTCTTTTAAAAGGAAGGGTTATTAAAAGAGAGAGTTGCCACCTAACGGATTAAGGTGCGTTAAGGCACCTATTGCAAAAGACTCGGGTTTACTAGTTTGCATCACCAAAGATCGGGTAAGGGCTCAAATTACCTCGATGAGAAGGAGTTAGGCACTCCTTGAGGTCCACAACGGTGAGTCCTGGCTGAACTTAAATCGTGTGAATTAGTCTAAGAGAGAAGAGAAACACAAAGAAATAATTATTTTAATAGGAGTGGGGGGTCCTAAGTTTTTTAGCCTAAAGGATCACCCCGTGCAACATAAATAATACTTCGCAACTCCCCAAGACGGGGGTGTTACTCATATTATCCAACACGCACATACTATCATCTCCTGCTACCCGATTACTATCTTTAAGTTATTTACATAAAGTGCTCTAATCAATTCTAAATCGTACCTTATGCGTGCACTACCCGTCCCTTGCCTATGGCCCAGGAGGCGTTTGGACCTCTATTTTTGGATGGTTCTAGACTTAACTTAGGTTGATCAAAAATGATAAAAACTATGCGACATACAAAACAAATTGAACTTTCATGTAAAAGCAAATAAGGGCTCAGGTTAGCCTCCACACTTAGGCAGCAAATGCACGCAAACAAATTAGGCATTTTTGACAGTTTCAACAATTGAAGTCGTTAGGACCTATAGACATGATTTGTATATGATTCTGGATTTTAAACATGCGAGCAGTTATGCAAAATAATTTCTAAGTGACTGCACAGTTGTCTATTGATTATAAGTATAAGCGGCTGAAACCTATAAACATGCTATCTAGGTGATTTACTCAGTATTTGGCAGTAGTAAACATGAGAGATATTCAGAATAACTCAGTCATTCCTATAGGCATGCTTTCTACTGGCGTTCAATGAGGCAATGTTTTAAAGTCTGATTTTAGTGCTTAACACAGATAGTGATTACCCTATAGACATGATTCCTACCCTTAATGATTGAAACTGGTTTTAGTTCTTATATACTAAATGAGCAAGTATGACAATAGCATATCAATCAATTAAGAACCTTATGGGCATGACTTCTAAAAATGCAGATTTATAGATGACCTTATGATCATGATGCCTAATGAATATGCTGCAATGCAAATTGAACTTTGATTATTTTATTCCTTATAGGCATGGTATCTAAAAAAGCAGAATAGGCAGGTTATCCACAGAGCTTATTCGAGCAAGTAAACACTTATAGGCAGGTTATCTACAGAGCATATTCGAGCAAAATAAATACCTATAGGCAGGTTATCTAACATACAATAGCATAATGTATTTGAATAAAATAAACACCTATAGGCAGGTTATCTAATAGCAGAATGAGCAAAGTAAACACCTATAGGCAGGATTTCTATCCATTCTCATGCGAATGTTAAAATAAACCCAGTTTCCCAATTTACTAATACCCCAATTATTATTACAAATAATTATTACAGACCAGAATTGAATGAATGAATTACAAAGTATAAAAACTATAGGGACCCTACAACAGGCCCAAATACACCTGGACAGGCCAGGCCTTCAACTGACAGTAGTTCCAAAAGTCCATGTTTATAGATACACAATAACCACTAGTGAATGACTCACCCATATTTCAAGGATAAGCATACAGAACCCAAATCTCTAGTGTGTCAGAGCTCCCAAGGGCTTCAGGAACCCAGGGCAGTGCTCACACTAGAGAAAATGATCAGACACAGTTCAAGGAAGACTAGGGACTAAATCCTAGTGTGTCAGAGTTCACAAGGGTCTCTCATGAACCCTGAGCAGTGCTCACACTAGGGAGGCCAGAGAACAGAACCTAAATTGCTTTGGTTTTCAGCCAGCAAAGAGTGAGAATTCAGGAGAGTAAGATGGGATTAGAGGGTACAGAATCACACATAGAACATAAACAAATAGCAATACATTTGAACCTAGGCAGACTTAATCTAGTTTTTAGAAGTTAACACAGTCACATGCTAATAAGACCAGTTCATAAACATGTCCACGGTGATAACAAAGACTGCAGATCAGGCTAAGTCATAGAAAGAAAACACATTGATTAGCAGTAGGAACTGATTAAGACAATCTAGTAGAGGTATCATGACATAGTGAGAACATAACTAAATAGGCCATAACAAGATCAACAAACAAACATTATAAATCTGTTAAGGCACACATCTATACATGGCTAAAGAGGTATGCAAGCATGTTTAACTCTAAAAGATAGTCCTCAATAACACAGAATTAGGCAGATTTCACTAATCAATTCAAACTAAGTTCGACATGTCTTAACTACAAGTAATAGCATTTAGGGTAACATCGCCTAATGACAATAACACATTGAGAAAATAATCATAATTAAAGGGCAAAAGATTCAATAACTCACCAGTTAAGATGAAATAGGAAAAAGGAATCCAACAGTGTAGCAATTGTTACCAACAGAAGCAAAACAGTTGAGGATTTCTGGCCTTGGCTTCCAGCCGGCCAGGAATCAAAAGCACAAAGTAGTATTTCTAGGAGTGAAAGAACTTGAGTTCTAAAACCTTTTTTTTAAAGGGGAGTGGGGAGGGGTTTAAATAGTGTAGGAACTAGACACATAAATACGGAAATATAATTAATTCAAACAATCAGTAAAGAAGAAAAATTTTGAAACCCTAGTTTTTAGGTAAACTCCACAAAATCGGCAGAAAATAAAGGAAAAGTATCACATATTGTATAAAATGAACATAGACATGAATATTATTCAAAAAACATATAACCGAACCAGATTTGGTTCAAAGAAAAAGGATCTGAAACCCTAATTTAGGGCAAGTAAAAATAATAGGCAGAAATAGACAGATTCATACATAATAAGTCGAATATAGATGATATAGTACTTAATATTAAAGCTTGAACCAATTTCGGTTTGAATCAAAGAGAATCTGTAAACCCTAACCTTAGGGTTAAGTATGAATCAGCAAGATATGAACAAATCGAACTCACACGGTGTAAGATAACGTGTTTGGACTTAAAATCATCCAGATTCAAGAGATGAAGATCGATTAGGGCAGAATCAGAGTAGGGTACTAGCCATGTATAGGCAAGTACTAGTTAATACCGTAAAGAATCAACCAATAAAGGAAATATGTCGAAATGATAAGTAAATGAGAAACAAATCCCATTAAGAATGGGATTAGGGGAGGATTTTGGAGAGGCGGCGGGCTAGGGTTCTTCAGAGGGAAGGGAGTAGAGAGGCGGCGGATTAGGGTAAATGGGGTTAGGGTTTAGGAGATGG
>AWOL01S0173778.1:14317-24423 GCA_000715115.1 Nicotiana otophora
AGCGAAGATTGCTCCCGTTAAGAGAACGGTTACTTCTTGGATCACCTGCAAACTCAAAACACAATGTATGCACAATATATATATTGATTATTGCAAGAATTTAAACATGATTCAAATTCCCTCTGGACCATGGAGATCATCTCTGGACGGTAAGGATGATGTCCTTAGACCATGACGTCCCGGGCCATGAGTTGTGATATAGGAGATTCGCAGGCGATGAAATGATGTTCTCGGGCTATGAAGATGGTGCCTCCGAACCATGATGCCTTTGAATAATGATGTACATGATTAAGAGATCCTCATTCCATGGCATGGTGTCTTCCGACTATGAGGATGATGCCTTCGGACTATGACGTCTTCAGACAAATTAGCTATATATCAGCCCATGAGATGCAAAGACATGATGCTTAAGATAAAACAAGACAGAGCTTAGTCTTGTGTAGAGTTGGGAGCAGAGCTTAATCCCGAGAGAAGAGTATAATGCAAGGTTTGGAATAGAGCAACATTTTTGGTTATGCAAGGAGAGACAATGCTTAGTCTCGTGCTGGGAAGGCAATGCTTAGCCTTATGCAGTTAAGGAGACAGGGCTTAGCCTCATGCAAGGTTTCAGACAATGCTTAGTCTCATGCAGGGGGAAGGCAATGCTTAGCCTTATGCAGTTGAGGAGGCAGGGCTTAGCCTTATGCAGGATTTGAGACAATACTTAGTCTCATGCAAATGGAAGGCAATGCTTAGCCTTATGCAGTTAAGGAGACAGGGCTTAGCCTCATGCAAGGTTTCAGACAATGCTTAGTCTCATGCAGGGGGAAGGCAATGCTTAGCCTTATGCAGTTGAGGAGGCAGGGCTTAGCCTTATGCAGGATTTGAGACAATACTTAGTCTCATGCAAATGGAAGGCAATGCTTAGCCTTATGCAGTTAAGGAGACAGGGCTTAGCCTCATGCAAGGTTTCAGACAATGCTTAGTCTCATGCAGGGGGAAGGCAATGCTTAGCCTTATGCAGTTGAGGAGGCAGGGCTTAGCCTTATGCAGGATTTGAGACAATACTTAGTCTCATGCAAATGGAAGGCAATGCTTAGCCTTATGCAGTTAAGGAGACAGGGCTTAGCCTCATGCAAGGTTTCAGACAATGCTTAGTCTCATGCAGGGGGAAGGCAATGCTTAGCCTTATGCAGTTGAGGAGGCAGGGCTTAGCCTTATGCAGGATTTGAGACAATACTTAGTCTCATGCAAATGGAAGGCAATGCTTAGCCTTATGCAGTTAAGGAGACAGGGCTTAGCCTCATGCAAGGTTTCAGACAATGCTTAGTCTCATGCAGGGGGAAGGCAATGCTTAGCCTTATGCAGTTGAGGAGGCAGGGCTTAGCCTTATGCAGGATTTGAGACAATACTTAGTCTCATGCAAATGGAAGGCAATGCTTAGCCTTATGCAGTTAAGGAGACAGGGCTTAGCCTCATGCAAGGTTTCAGACAATGCTTAGTCTCATGCAGGGGGAAGGCAATGCTTAGCCTTATGCAGTTGAGGAGGCAGGGCTTAGCCTTATGCAGGATTTGAGACAATACTTAGTCTCATGCAAATGGAAGGCAATGCTTAGCCTTATACAGTTGAGGAGGCAGGGCTTAGCCTCATGCAAGGATTTGAGACAATGCTTAGTCTCATGCAAATGGAAGGCAATGCTTAGCCTTATGCAGTTAAGGAGGCAGGGCTTAGCCTCATGCAAGGTTGAGATAGTGCTTAGTCTCATGCAATTGGAAGGCAATGCTTAGCCTTATGCAGTTGAGGAGGCAGGGATTAGCCTCATGCAAGTTTTGAGACAATACTTAGTCTCATGCAATGAATAGATAATAAGTGATAGCGGAGTATTTCTTAGCTGGAGATGAGTTCGGTAGCCTTGTTGTTATGAAGACAGTGATTCTAAGGTGCGCACGTACTCGCGACTATCTCTTGTCCCTGCATTCAAAGAAAAATCGTGAGTTTTGCGGGGGAGGTTGGTTCGTGCCTTTGTCTGCTCCGCTCCGCGTTGGAATCTTGTTCGAGTTACCATGGGTAGCATCTGGCTAAAATAAAGTTTTCGAAAAATATGCATGCATAGTTATTCAAAACACAGTAATGTGCAATTTTAAAAATTGATTAGATGAACTAATAACTGCGACATTGTTAGAGACATTGAGACCCTCTTGCCATAGAATTTTGAGGGTCCTCCTCAAAATTCTGCCCCAGTTACCTAGACGAATCTCTGGCTGTTCCGCATACAGTGCCGTTGGCTGAACTTACTTCGGAATTTTGAGGGTACTCCTCAAAATTCTGCCCCAGTTTCTGATTATGGGGAAAATGGAAATTTTATTGTATTGTGATCAAATCCACAGGGCTGCCTACGTATCCCCTCTTAAACGGGAATCAGTTCAAGCATAGTTCAATTACATCATATGAAGAAATGCAAAAAGTTTAGACATAATATCTTTTGACTGCGTCTGAATTGATAGGCTTTGGCCAAATTTCTCCATCCATCTCTGCGAGTATGAGTGCTCCTCCTGTTAGTACCTTGTGAACCATATAAGACCCTTGCCAGTTGGGTGAGAATTTTCCTTTGGCTTCATCCTCATGTGGGAAGATCTGTTTCAACACCAGCTGCCCCGGTGTAAACTGTCTGGCTTTGACCCTTTTGTTAAAAGATCTGGACATTCTGTTATGATAAAGCTGACCATGACACACTGCATTCATTCTTTTCCTGTCAATGAGAGCTAATTGCTCGTAGCATCTCCTTATCCATTCTGTATCACTGAGTTCAACCTCTTGTATGATGCTCAAAGAAGGAATTTCTACCTCGACGAGGATGACGGCTTCAATGTCGTAGACCAATAGATAAGGAGTTACCCCGGTTAATATGCGAAATGTGGTACGGTATACTAATAAGGCGAATGGTAACTTCTCGTTCCACTGTTTGTGATTCTCTACCATCTTCCTTAGTATCTTCTTAATATTCTTGTTAGCGGCCTCCACGGCTCCATTCAACTGGGGTCGGTATGCTGTGGAGTTTTTGTGCTTGATTTTGAAGGTTTCACACATGGATTTCATTAGATCACTATTGAGATTGGCGGCATTGTCAGTGATGATGGATTCTGGAACCCCGAATCGGCAAATAATACAATCCCTGACAAAATCTGCGACGCCTTTCTTGGTTACAGCTTTGTAAGATGTAGCTTCAATCCACTTTGTGAAAATAGTCGATGGCCACTAGAATGAACCTGTGCCCGTTTGAAGCGGTGGGCTCGATTGGTCTGATGACATCCATTCCCCATGCATAAAAAGGCCAAGGTGCGCTTGTTGCATTAAGTTCATTTGGAGGTACCCGCATCATATCTGCATGTATCTGGCACTGATGACATTTCTGGACATACCGGATGCAGTATGTTTCCATAGTCATCCAAAAGTATCCGACTCTGAGTATCTTCTTGGCTAAGACGAAACCATTTATATGTGGGTCGCAGGTTCCAGGGTGTATCTCTTCGAGCAATTTTGAAGCTTCCTTGGCGTCAACACACCGTAATAATCCTAAGTCTGGAGTCCTTCTATACATAATCCCTTCACTTTGGAAGAAATGGTTGGACAATCTTCGAAGCGTGCATTTTTTAGTATGATTTTCATGCTCCGTGTACTCTCATTTTGCCAAGTACTCTTTGATATCATGGAACCATGGATTCCTGTCTGCTTCTTCTTCAACATGAGCGCAGTAAGCCGGATGATTATGAATCCTTACCGGAATGGGGTCGATGAAATTCTTGTCCGGATGTTGTATCATGGAGGACAAAGTGGCCAATGCATTTGCGAACTCACTATGGATTCTCGGGACATGTCTGAACTCCATCTTCGTGAACCTCTTCATCATCTCTTGCACATGATATAGATATGATAATATCTTGGTATTCTTTGTAGCCCATTCTCCCTGCACCTGTTGTACCAGCAGATCTGAATCGTCAATTACTAGTAATTCCTGGATATTCATGTCAATGGCCAAATTGAGCCCCAATATGCAAGCCTCATATTCTGTCATATTATTGGTGCATGGAAATATGAGTTTCGTGGATACCGGATAATGTTGACCTATTTCTGACACCAAAATGGCTCCAATACCCACTCCTTTGAAGTCTGCGGCTCCATCAAAAAACATTCTCCACCCGTCGTAGGCTTCGGCGATATCTTCTCCTACGAATGATACTTCCTCATCAGGAAAATACATTTTTAGTGGTTCGTATTCTCCTCCTACAGGATTTTCCGCAAGATGATCTGCTAATGCATGTCCTTTGATTGCCTTCTGAGTTACAAAGATGATGTCAAACTCACTCAACAATATTTGCCATTTTTCCAGCTTCCCTGTAGGCATGGGTTTCTAGAAGATGTACTTCAGAGGGTCCATCCTTGATATGAGATATGTGGTATAGGCACAGAAGTAGTGCCTCAGTTTCTAGGCTATCCAGTTCAAAGCATAGCAGGTGCGTTCTAGTAAAGAATATCGTGCTTCATAGGGTGTGAACTTCTTACTCAAATAGTATATGGCATGTTCTTTCCTTCCCGTCTCGTCGTGTTATCCCAAGACACAACCGAAAGCCCCATCTAATACGGAGAGATAGAGTAGCAGTGGTCTACCAGGTTCTGACGGGACCAGGACTGGCGGTGTGGACAAATATTCTTTGATTCTCTCAAAAGCTTTCCGGCAGTCTTCAGTCCAATTGGTTGTGGCATCCTTCTTTAACATTTTGAAAATCGGCTCATAGATCACGGTCGATTGTGCTATGAAGCAGCTGATATAATTAAGATGTCCTAAGAAGATCATCACGTCTTTCTTGTTCTTTAGAGGCAGCAAATCATGGATAGTCTTGACCTTTGATGGGTCTAACTCAATTCCTCGGCGGTTGATGATGAACCCTAATAACTTTCCTGCGGGGACCTCGAAGGCACATTTTGCGAGATTCAATTTCAAATTGTACCTCCGAAGCCGATCAAAGAATTTCCCAAGTCTGCTATATGATCTGTACTTTTCTTAGATTTGATGATAACGTCATCCACATATACCTCTATCTCCTTGTGTATCATGTCATGGAAAATAGTTGTCATGGCCCTCATATAAGTGGCCCCAGCATTCTTCACACCAAATGACATCATTTTATAGCAGTACACCCCCATGGTGTGATAAAAGCTATCTTTTCGGCATTCTCTTCATCCATCCAGATCTGATGATATCCCGCGAAGCAATACATAAAGGATTGGAGTTCATGCATGGCACAGTTGTCGATCAGTATATGTATGTTGGGTAACGGGAAATCATCTTTGAGACTTGCTTTGTTTAGGTCCCGATAATCGATGCATACTCTGACTTTCCCATCCTTCTTTGGAACTGGAACGATGTTAGATAACCAAGTTGGATATTCAACTACTCTGAGAACCTTAGCTTTGATCTGCTTGGTGACTTCTTCTTTGATTTTCAAACTCATATCTGGCTTAAACTTTCTGAGCTTCTGCTTTACCGGCGGACACATTGGGTTGGTAGGTAGTTTATAAGCCACTATGGACGTGCTCAAACTGGACATGTCATCATAGTACCATGAAACTATATCCTCCTATTCCTTCAAGAACCGAGTGTATTCTTCTTTCTCTGATGGTGATAGGTAAATGCTTACACGTGTATCCTTGACTGTTTTGGAGTCTCCTAGATTAACTGTTTCAGTCTCATCCAAATTGGACTTAGGCTTGTTTTCAAAGTTTTCCACTTCTCTGACAATTTCCTCGAGTATTATATCCTCTTCCAGATCCTCTGAATCATTATCCTTATGTTCCGTTGTCTCATTATATGTCACAGTCGTAAGTTCATCTAGATAGGTAATAATAATGTTGTAGAGAGAAAAAAATGTAAAGAAAAATAATAAATACTAAAAACAACAATGTATTTAGATAACTCTTAAAAACGTCAAACAGGTACGGCTCGATGACCCTGAGCAATTATTTCAAAACAAAACATGCTTAAAACAAAATACTGAAAATGTCTTAAATGCTCATAAAAATTGCTTTTAAAATAAATGATGCTAATTTTCAGGCTACCTAGGAACTCGATGGGCCCTTGATTGTGCAGTAGTCCAGTTCTTGAGAATAGCTTCCTTCTCCATGGCCTGAATAATGAGGCCTTCCTCCTCCTCCTCCTCAACTATTGCACTGCAATCCATGTCTCCATCATCCAGAAATAGATTCCTTATACTGGCTAGAACTTCATCTTCTTCGGACTCCCACATCATGTCACCTTGGTGAAACGACTGGCTCAAATGTGGTACTAGTTGCTCTAGAGGGTAATAAGGACCACGCCATGGTGGCGACCAATTCTGATACTCGTGTCAGATGTATTCATGCCCAAGCCCAAAAGTTATGTCGTGACGCTTTAGTTGTATTGGTTCGGTGATCCCCTGGAGATTCTTGACGAGACCTTTGCCAGGCTCCACTATTTGTCCTTTTCAATTGCGTTGACATGCTTGATGTGATGGTATGTTTCTCCACCTAACTTCCTTCTATTCTCCATGACCGGAACAATTTGACTGGTGTAAATGGGATTACTTCCGTTGCCGTGGATGATCACTTCCTGATAGTTCCACTCAAACTTCACGACCTGATGTAGAGTTGAAGCTACCACCCCAGCGGCATGTATCCAAGGTCGTCCCAATAATAGGTTGTAGGTAGCAGATATGTCCAACACTTGAAACTCAACATCAAACCAGGTTGGGCCCATCTACAGGCTGAGGTTGGTTTCCCCAATTGTGGCCCTTTGAGACCCATCAATTGCTTTCACATTCATAGTCTCTGCTCATATTTCATGCAAACCTTCACCCAACCTTTTCAGAGTAGTCAGCGGACAGATGTTGAGACTGGACCCTCTATCTATCAAAACCCTGGCAATGAATTTATCCTCGCATTGTACCGTGATGTGCAGCGCCCTATTGTGGCTTAATCCTTCTGGTAGCAGTTCGTCTTCATGAAAGGTGATTTTGTGGCTCTCCAGTACTTGCCCTACCATGTTAGCCATCTCCCCACTAGTGATATTGTTAGGTACGTAAGCTTCATTCAATACCTTCATCAAGGCATTCCTATGTGCCTCAGAATTCTGCAGTAATGATAGGATGGATATCTGAGCAGGAGTTTTGCTTAGATGGTCTACCACAGAATATTCTCTCGCTTGCACCCTTCTCTAAAGATCATCTGGTCTAGTTTCGATGATGGGTTGCTTGGAAGCAGCTTCTCTACTCGTTCCTCCCAAATTCTCAGGTGTATAAATTCTACCAGTCCTGGTCATCCCTTATGTTGCACCAGATTCTTCCATTTTTGCTTTTCCTTTCCTCCTGGATTCTGCAACATAGTCCCATGGTATGGCATTGGATTTAAAGGGCAGTGTGGATGCTACCGTCACAGTGAAGGGTATGGTTACTTCTACTTCAAATGGAGCAGCTGCAGCTGCAGGTGTTGTTTCCACCTCAAACGAGGTTGGTGCGGCTACTTCAACTTCAACTGGTGGCTGTATCTATACCACAATAGGAGTAAGAGTGACCATATGTTCCTTTGGGTCATCCCCTTCTCGAATAAGCCCAATCAACCCTTCTGGGTCCCATTCTTCATCAGTCTTTATCACATTTACTCTCTCGCCCCTATGATCTGGGAGGGGATTATTGCGGACGTTAGGTGTAGCCTCCTTTTCTTGTATAACCTTAGTATCGATTAGTGCCTGGATTTTGTCTTTCAGGGTGCGACATTCATCAATGGTATGACCTTTATGCCGGAGTGATAGGCACATATTTTGTTTTGATTGACCCATTGAGAGGAGTTTTCCATGGAAACAGTAGGAATAGGGTGACATATCCAGCAGCTTTCAGTCTATCGTATAATTGATCGATGGGTTCAGCAATATGGGTGTATTGTCTGGGTGGCCTGCAATCGAAATTTGGTCTGGGTTTCTGATAGTTTTGGCGGGCTGGCGGTGAGTGATAATATGTTGGTTGGGTGTTATAAGTGTGGTAGGTAGTGGCGGGTTGTGGATATCTGGGAGGTGAAGGATGATATGTGGGTGGAGGTGTTTGGTATGTAAGAGGAGATTTTGGACCTTGGGCTACCATCACGGCCCCTACTTCTTTCTTCTTGGATATACCCCCTGACTGCAATGCTTTGTTTGTAGCCTGTAATGCCTCAAAATTACTTACCATTCCGCTCTTGATCCCTTCTTAAATCCTTTCCCCTAGCTTGATGATGTTGGAGAATTTGTGGTTCTCGATAACCATTAACCTTTCATAGTATTGTGGATCCTGTGCCCGGACGAAGAATTTGTTTGTCTGCTCTTCTTCCAATGCCAGCCTTACTTTTGCGGCTTCTGATCTCCATCGAGTAGCATACTCGCGGAAAGTCTCTATTGTCTTCTTCTTGAGATTCTGTATGTAGAAGACGTCTGGTGCATTCTCCGTATTAAACTTGAATCAATCCATGAAATTAGATGCCATGCTTACCCAACTAACCCACCTCTTGGGATTTTGACTGATGTACCAAGATAGGGCGTCCTCAGTGAGACTTCTAATGAACAGCTTCATGTGAATCCTCTCATCCTTTCTAACTCCTACGAGCTTGTCACAGTATGTCCTTAGATGCACCTTTGGGTCACATGTTCTGTCTAACGTCTCGAACTTGGGAGTTGTGTAACCCTCCGACAGTTCTACGTCTGGCTGAATACACAGATCTTCATGATTCAAACCCCCAATTCCTTTACCCCCTTCGATACCCTGGATTTGGCTTGTGAGCTTCTTAAGTTCCTCTGCCATATTCTTGATGAACAGGTCCTTCTCGGCGGATTTCGGTTTGTATGGGGTTTGTTGAGTGGGGTGAGGTAGGGTTTCTACATATATGGGATTATTTTGGTAGATGCCGGGGGTTTGAGTGTAGTGGTGATCATTGGTTGAATTTTGCGGATCGGGAGTATGTTGTGGTGTATTTTGAGGAGTATGGTAGGTAGTAGTTTGCAGATACTAAGTTGGAAGATGTTGGTGTTGAGGAGGAGTTAGTACTGGTGGAGGGTTAGGATTTTGATGAGGTGTGGCGTATTTATGAGGTGCGGGAGGATTTTGTGGATGTTGGTTTGGTGTGTCTTGAGGAGGTGCTGGGTTCTGGGCGTTTTGCTGGTTAATATCTGGGACGTTTAAGGTGAGGGAGAGGTTTGCCAAGTTGCGGACCTGCTCAAGTCCCCTTGTAATTCCAGTATTTTCTGCTCCAGCCGTAGAACTAAATCATTTTGTGCCGAAGTACTCCGACCATCTAACGTTTCAACATTTTCCATATGCGCAGCGTTATCTTTCCTGATACCACTCATGTCATCCATCTTAGCCTTTCCCTTACTATTAGGATCACTTGGAGAAGGAGGTGGCGGAGGGCCTCTTGATCTGGTATGATATGTGGATGATGCTAGTATGCACGAACGAACCTTAGGGGATGGGAATAATCAAATCAAAGAAAAGCAAAAAGGTAAACAAGTCAGTAGGGGATTTTGGAAGGATATTTGCAGTATTTAAACGTGTATTGCAGAATTATAAATTCGCGTCCTAATTTTGGGGACCTTATTGTGCCTGAGGTAGACCTAGCGACGCATAAATTTGGAGAAACTCGATGCCGATAACTGCCTCATTTCGTTAATGTAATAAATAGATCAAACCTCTAAAATGACAATAATTAAAAGAGTTGCTAGTGGCATTTGCCTTATTACAATCAATTTCTAAAACGACTCTAGAAAAGCAAATAAACAACAATTCCATTCTATTTGGTCCCGGAGGGGCCCTCTCCAAGCTTGGCCTTCTTGGCCCCATCGATCAGATTCCCCAGGTCGTGCATGTCCAGTAACAGATACGCCCTTGCTAGGTGTCCTCCTTCGTTGCCCCCTGTATTCTGACAATCCACGATCTTTTTCCTCATCTTCCCTTCAAGTTCCATCAGACCCTGCTCTAAGTACTCCAACCTCTCAGTTAATTTTGTAGCAACTTTCCTCCATTAATTGATTGATTCCATGTCTATCTTGTGTTGTTCCAAATGTCTGGCTTCA
>AWOL01S0173802.1:0-10136 GCA_000715115.1 Nicotiana otophora
AGCCAAATTTCCAGACCTCAACATGCAATAATTCACCACTTTATTTTTTGTGCTTTTCTTCCTATTTGTTTTTCTTTCTAAATTCGCTATTATTACTTTTAAATGATTAATTTATTGTTTAGAAAGCAAATTATTTTGTTAGTATATAAATTTAAGGGCCTCTTAATTTAGTTTCACCTTCGGCCATGGGATTCGTATAGCGGCCTCTGTTCTTTGAAGAGATTAAAATTAGTTTGTGGGATATGAGTCCAAAGAAATAAGGCAAGAGGCGAATGAGATGGCTCAAATAAATTGCATGTATTTATTATGCTTTCGAGTGGGTGGAGTTTATAATGTGAGAATTTTTAATTAACAGGGGTATCAGAAACAAAATGATGAAAAAGACTGAATTAATTACAAAAATTAGTGACAAAATCTAAGAAGAACATTAATAGGATTAACACATACAAAATCGAGATATAGGAGCCAAAATTAATATTTCAGGTTAACGCTTGTTAGGCCAAGTTTAATTTTTTTTTCTAAATATTATCTCAAATTTTATGCGTTAATTTCTTAAAAGAATATTAGGAGAAATAGGACTAACACATAAAATATTATTTCTTAAAAGAATGCCACATAGAAAAAAAAATCCACGTAATAAGCGCGTGTATGTCACTTCCCTGGCTGAGATCATTCAGGTGGTAAAAGCTATCAAAAAGTGTTGGAGGTAATTAGGATTTGTATAGTTTATACGTACAATTAATAATTCGTGTCAAGTTTTTGTGACGATCCAAAATCCTACTAGGTCGTGATGGAACCTAACCCTAATGATAGGTAAGCCAAATATTGACAAGATAACTAAAATGATAGATTATTCATATCAAGAAATAAAATGACTAAATTCTATAAAACCTCCAAAGGACTGGTAGTACAAGTCATGAGCGACTACGATTACAAATTCAATTTGCGAAAAGATACATCATCTATTTGAAATTTACATAAACAGAAATATTAAATCCTAAATTCACTCGAACAAATGGTAGTCTGTATCTGGAGTGCTGATCCGTCTTTAATGCTAGGCTCTGTTCTCCCCGGCTACACAGCTCCAGGATATGTACGCAAGGTGCAAAAGTGTAGTATGAATACAACCGACCTCATGTACTCAATAAATATCTTTACTAACCTTGATGAAGTAGTGGCGAGATTTTTAAGTCAAAATATACTCATTAATGTAACCTATGCAGATAGATTTGCAATAGAAAAAATACTAGGAATAACAAGGAAGAGTACTAGAACAAATATGCAAACCAGTAAATGACTACTAAAAAAATCACGGTCCATTTTCTTATTTCATAACCAAACATTTTGCTTAAATTGATAACCACCACACAACATAGTAAATTCACGAATCTTTATAGTATTTGAAATGTGTTCAAGATATCAAGTCATGGCATGGCAACACCCTTCGTGCATTTATCTCATCCTCACCAAATATTTAAATGTATGTCAAATTAATTGGCACGGCAATACTCTTCGTGCATGTATCTCATCTTCACCAAATATATACATAACAGTACCAACCAGGTAAAAGAAATGCCAATAACAGTAACAGTGAAGTGAAAAATACACAGGTAGCGTTAATGAACAAGGCAGAGCACACGAACAACGATAATAGATAGGGTAGAAGGCACAAAAGCAATGATAGCAATTAAGGTAAGAGAGCATTAATTTAATAAGAGAATATAAATTTCACTATCTAGCAAAGTAGAAGGTTTAGATGAGAGCACAACAAATGAGAAAAAGGCATAGATATAAATATAACAAACAAGACGAAAAACATGATTGTGACCAGATAAACAGATAGGAAACATAAATAGCAGAATAACAATTAAGGTAGGAAGCAAAGACGTGAGAACGATAACAAGTCGCATAGAAAGCATATGTACAACAATGACAAGTTGGAATAAAGACATAAATGTATATGTAATGGTACGGAATTACCCTTCGTGCTTTACTCTCTTCCTCACATGATAATATAAATGCAATAGCACGACATCAACCTTCACACTTTACACTCTCCTCACATGATTATGTAAAACAATGGCACAACATTATTATTCGTGAATAATAATGTATATGAAATGGCACGACATCATCCCTCGTACTTTACACTCTTTCTCACATGATAATGTATATGCAATGGCACAACATCATCCTACGTACTTTACACTATTCCTTACCATGCACTTGTATAACAATGCCAAGCAAGATAGGAAGCATGGATAACATAAGAAAGAGTGGTTTAACAAATACACCACGTGAACATCAATCATAACTCTCGAGCCAATAACAGTTCAATAAACCTCAAGAACCTTATTGTTCAAATATCTCAATAAAACTCAAACATGCTTTTCAACATAAGTATGGACCCAAATACCTCAGAACTCCGATTCAATGTATGTAATTGTGATTAGGTACAGTGATGATTGAATTTAGCATATCTACAGTTTCACAAAAGGCCATCAAATTTAATCTAGTTATGACAAGTTGAATCATGGTTTCTACTGTTGAAATTCATATAAATATTATTATAGAAGTCAAGTAAAACATGAGGCAAGAAAATCACATAGTCCTACAAGGCACAAGGAATCGTATAATCTACCCCGAGCATGGATACCCTAGCACATGAATATACGCTCGTCACCTCGAATAAATATCATCCCCGCATGTAACAAACAATATGATTTTATTAGAAATACCCCCCAACAAAGCTAGGCAATATACCTACCTCTTCCAGAAACAAGTCAATAATAAACCACGACCTTCACTTTAGAACAAGCCTCAAACCAATCAAATCTAGCCAAATATCGTTCAAACAATTCAAAATAAGCTTTAGAAACTATGCATGAAAGAAAAAGGTTCAATCTTTTGCTAAATTGAAATAGTCAACAAAAGTCAACACCGGGCCCGCTTGGTCAAAACCCGAGATTGGGACCAAAACCCGATTACCCATTCAAACCTGAGCTCGGTTATGTGATTTGTTTCGAAATCCGACCTCAATTTAAGGTCTAAATCTCAAATTTGTAAAATCCCTAAATTCTACCCAAAACTCCTAATTTTTACCATGATATTCTTTGATTTGATATTAAAAACTCATGAAAAGCAATTGAAATTGATTGAAAACTAGTTAGAGATGCTTACTAATGAATATGGGAAGAAAAGATTATTTAAAAATCGCTTCTAGAGTGTTTAAGGTTGAAAAGTGGTGTAAAATGAGCTAAGTCCCGATTTTTCCCTCTTTTATCCAGCTAGAGGTATTGCAATTGCGAAGTCCGCATTTGCAAAACATTGATCGCAAGAGCGAACAGAGCAACAAGCCCCAAAAAGTCACTATTGAGACAAAATATTTGCATTTGCGACTGCCCCCTCGTGTGGATTTGTGATCAAAGCTTTGCATTTGCGAAGCTGGCCAACCTTCCCAAGTGTTGCAAATGTGACAGGTATATCGCATTTGCGAAGCTCTCACAGTTAGCATTTGCGATCAAAACTTCGCATTTGTAAAGTGCCCATTCCCCAGCTCCCTTTGCAGATGCGACTAGTCACTCACAAAAGTGAGGCTTGCATTTGCGAGATCTGCAAGTTGACACCAGTAACAACT
Source organism: Nicotiana otophora (assembly GCA_000715115.1). Taxonomy (NCBI): domain Eukaryota; kingdom Viridiplantae; phylum Streptophyta; class Magnoliopsida; order Solanales; family Solanaceae; genus Nicotiana; species Nicotiana otophora. The sequence goes on from AWOL01S0173802.1 coordinate 3,638, forward strand.
ATGCATCAGCTGTTTCAAACAACCGCAATGCACCCGAAACTCACCCGAGCTCTTCGGGCTCCAAATAGAACATGAACATAAGTGTAATAATATCCTACAAACTTAATTGCTACCTCAATTCATCAAGTTAACACCAACTAACAAGAAATGATCATCTAAACTCAAGAATTTCAACTTTAAAACTCATTTTAATAATTTTTCACATAACGCGCCGAAATGCGCTCAAGTCACCCCGGACCCCAAAAAACATGCGTACAAGTCCAAAAATATCATACGAACCTACCGGAATCATTAAAACACCGATCCGAGGTCGTTTCCTAAATATGTTGACTGTGGTCAACTCTAGCCCCTTTTAAATCAAAAATTTATTTTCTCAAATATTAACGTAATAACTTTCCGAAAAACGACACGGACTACGCACGTATATCAATAAATATCAAATAATGTTACGGGAGGTCTCGGAACACTGCAATTAAAGCTAGTCCTCAAAACGACGGATCGAGTCATTACATTCTACCCCATTTAAACATACGTTCGTCATCGAACGTGCCAAGAGTGGTTCCAAAGCCACTGAATCACTGCATAAACTCACCACGCATATATCTGTGGGTGATTCCACGTCACCCCAATCCATAAGCCTGACAACACAAGCTAACTAAAGATGAGTCAAGACGTCAATACACTGCCAAAGCCAACCACATGATGTGCCGCATAACTCATGTACTCACAGTAATAACTTGTGACCAGAAAAACTGCTCATTACCAAATCTGGACCCGGTAATATACTCCATATCAAATGAAACCTCATTCCGGACCTCTGCAATGCTACTAATGATAAAGGAAACATGCAAAAATGTGTAACCACCCATGAAGTCAACAAGTCGAGGAGCTCTCTTGTCCTATAAGGACCATTGCCAACTTCCGAGCGGAAATATGATATTATTCTTCCAACATTCACTATCCCCAATATGATAGTGCTGATAATAGGTCCAAAACCCCGTCTCGCCCAATACACGAAGCCCAACTAACAAGCCACACCAAAAGCCACATGGAACCTCACACAATGTGGTTCGTACACCCAACTAGCAATAACTCAGATACATATACAAAAATAGATAGAAAATAAGGTACGAGGACTATCCAAGAATTACGGTTGATATAACAACAAAGCATAATCTAATGTAGTCATCCCACAAAGGGGAAAACAAAAAACACGAAATAAACATAAAGAATAGTATTCCACATAACTCCATTACGTCGCGTAACCCGATCCCAAACATATCACTCCACATAGAGGTACCCATCGGGCTATAATGCTTATTATCACTAAGCACAAGTGCATCAAAATCAAGAACAATAGAGTTAATAACTGTGGGAAGATGAATAGGCATAATGCAATGCGGAAAAAGACAAGCACAACTAAGGTGCAATAAGAAAATCGACATCACAAGAGCCATCTCGCTCACATATCGCTACCAGGCATAAATAGGATACAACATGTGTGTGAATAATCAAGCAGTCTCACTATTCATCATAGCATACGAGAGAACCACATAACATAGACTAGGGCGCAAATAACATCAATTTCGCCTGTCATGACCCAAAATCCATAAGTCGTGATGGCACCTAAACCAACCCGCTAGGTAAGCCAACAAACACATAATACTAATAAAATCATTTAAACATGGTCTAATAACTCAACTGCGGAAGAATGTCATAAAGTATCTGAGAACAAAACCAAAATACTGCTACAACCAACCACAAAACCAAGTGTAAACGAGTATACGAACGCTACTAAATAACAAGGTACAAGCAAAATCCTCTAATACAACTATTTAAATATAAGAACAGTAAAGATATAGATAACAGAAAGAGAACTTTAAGGACTGCCGACGACATGACAGCTACCTCATAATCTCCCAAAAGCTGGCAACAACTCAAGTCTGAAAATCACCTTGACCGGATGTACCTGGATCTGCACACGAAGTGCAGAGTGTAGTATGGGTACAATCGACCCAATGTACTCAATAAGTAACAATACTAACCTTGGGTTGAAAGTAGTGACGAGCTCAAAACAATAGTCAAATGGCAATACCAAGAATTGATAACAGTTCATAATATAAAAGGATAAATCATAGAGACAGTACCTTAATGATATCAGGTTCAGCTTATTCATATTTCAAAAATTTAAGCATGCTCTCAAGTATAACAATTAAAGCCCGACACAGATACAACAGGACAATTATCAGTTAGCATGAGAAAAGTACATCTCTATGCGTACATGTCAAGTATACATGTAAATCAACAGTGTCACAGTGGATCCATCAAGAATGTTTACACTCAGCACTGTACGGGTGCCTAACATAACTTCCCATCATCAAGCACGTATATAAAATATTGTGCCTCCGCCCACTACTGGCATGTCAGACTCCGGAGGGGCGGATCTTGCCCAAGTTCTAATCATAATCATTTAGCCTAATAGTGAGGCCTGGTTCACGTGTCGCCCCAAAACGATAACACTTAGCCCAATATGCATCTGGCATACACGTCACTTCCAAATTAGTACCAAACCAGCTCTAAGGCCGAAACTCAGTCATTTTCTGTTCAAGTTTCAGATAAACCAATCTCAAATACTCAGTTTAACTGTATTACCCTTAAGCGGTATCAACATTATATAAGGAATCAAATAAGGAGTACTGAGCCAGAGATATCATACACGGATATAGTATCACGACTAAGAACGTGTGTGCAAATAAGATATATAACTCAGAAATGACAAGAATTGCCCTATAAAATCTCTAACAGTTAGCACATAGCCTAGACAAGATGTCTAACATGATTCACAGTTCAAATAATCAAACATGTAGAGGGAACACGGGGATAACATGATATGATAGAAAACCAAACCCAGTAATAGCCTAAAGGCCTCCCCAAACCATGAACACACCGGTGCACGCACACACGCCCTTCACCTAGTGCGTACGTCACCCCTAATATCTTTCATATAATGTAGTTCTCAAGGTTAAATTGTTACACCCAATATTTTCGTACGTAAGAGTACGTCATAAGTCAATTGATGTAAGCTCAGAAATGAGATCATCTTTGAAAGTATATAAAGTAAGTTAATCATTTTACTATAGAGGTTACAAATATTTAATATCATGAATAACAAGTACCCAGAGGGTTGGAAGGCTTAGAAGCTAAACGTATTGAAGAAAATAAGTCTCGTCAAAAGTCGACCAATTGGTATTGTTATAACATTTAGGGGTGAGACTAGGGTGATTAAAATGATAAGGAGGTTATTATATGAGTTATTTTAGTTATATCATATTCGTGTTTTATGTTTCGAAGTCAAGCGAGTTGTGGAACAAAAGTTTGCAAAGGTCATCATAAGTTACATTCATAAACGTGCTGAAACTTAGGTCAAATATAGTTGAGCTTTTCTACCGATATAATTGGAATTATGGGATGATCCAGATATAAAATTGACGATCTACGAGTCTAGTCTCTATCACATTAAATCGTTTGTTGATACGACATCGGAGTAGAGAGAAATTTGCAATTTCACGAGACTGCGCAGACTGCATAGGTGACATGTAGGTGTGTCACTGAAGCTTTTTGAGCAATACATTTAGTGTGTTATATGAGGTATTTTTGGGACATATTATATACCAAATTGAAGGTCGTGGAATTTATTTTCTAACGCTCTTAACCTTTCATTCATATGAAATCCGGATAAAAATATATAAGCGTCGGAAGAAGGGCCAATGCTAGGGTGCCAAGCTAGCCCGTCTTTGACTTTTCAAAAGTTGATATATATATATATATATATATATATATATATATATATTGGCTTTAAATCGTCTTTCTCTTTATTTTTCATAGAACAAGACCAGAGAACCCCCATAAACATACCCTCAAAGACCTCTACAAGGGATTCAAAGAAGATTAACATCTCGGGTACGGAATCAAGAAGCGATAACATTTGAACGATAGCTACGACGTAAATATCGCTATATCGCCTCTCTTTTTCTTTGTACTTGGTGTTTTGGAAGGTACTTCATAGTTAATAAAATGCTTACTTTCTGTATTTAAGCTTTTAAATATCAAGGAAGGTTGATAAATTCGTTTTCTAATAGTTAGAACTCACGGGACGGTGATCGGAAGCCGTGAGTTTAATTTATTTCACTTTTAGTGGACTATTTTGTAGTACACTCATATTGGCCTATTGTGTTGCTGACTTATGGAGCTTGGTAGGGTAGTCGGTTGGTCACTCGTCGTTGCAATTTTAGGCTAATTAATAACTTATTGATTGGGTGTGTTATGGCATGTTTGGGGTTTTGTTGTATTAAAGGTCCCGAATTGTAGTTAGGTTGTTTTTGAGTTGCTGGTTATATTGTGTTGTTGTCTCGCCTATAGTAGGCTTGAGGGAGCAGTAAAGTCAGGGGAAATGCTGCCCATTCTATTTTAGAATAGAGTTATCATTTTAGATATGTGATATTGTGATGACCCAAAAGGTCATCTTATATTTTTAGAACTCGAATCTGTGCTCTTAAGCCTTAAAAAACTCATTTTACCCTCCTAGATTTGCGTGCACAGTACGGGCAAGTTTATGGAAAGCTTTTATGTTGAAAATTGATGAAAATAAGAATTTTTGCCTTAAGAGTTGATTTTAGTTGACTTCGGTCAATATTTTTGGTAAACGGGCCCGGATCCATGCTTTGATGGTCTCGGTAGGTTCGTATTGAATTATGTGACCTGGGCGTATGCCCGGAATTAAATTCGAAGGTCCCTAGCTTGAGTTATGAATTTTTGATAAAAATTAAAAGTCTGAAAATTATTTGTTTTTAAGAATTGATTGATATTTGGCATTATTAGTATCGGGTCCGTATTTTGGTTTCGGAGCCCAGTACAGGTTCATTATGATATTTAAGACTTGTCTATGAAATTTGGTGAGAAACGGAGTTGATTTGACGTGATTCAGACGTCCAGTTGAGAAAATAGAAATTTTAAAGTGTTCTTGAGAATTTCATTTGATTTGTTACTAAATTCGTAGTTGTAGGTGTTATTTTGGAAATTTGATCGCGCGAGCAAGTTCGTATGATTTTTTTGACTTGCGTGCATATTTGGTTTGGAGCCCCGAGGGCTCGGGTGAGTTTTGGATAGGCTACAGAGTGATTTGGACTCAGAAAAATAGCTGGAGTGCTTCAGATGTGTTGCAGGCCTCAGACCTCGTAAATGTGAGGTCAGGGTTGGCATTTGCGATCACTGTTGAGGTCGCATTTGCGAACTTCTCATCTCAAATGCGAAGAGAATCTGGGCCAACCTGTGTTCGCAATTGCAAACTTTTCTTCGCATTTGCGAAGGGAGTCTGGGAGGGGTATCGATCACAAATGCGATCTTTTGTCCACATTTGCGAGGTCAGTGATCGCAATTGCGACACTTTGCTCGCATTTGCGAAGAACAGCAGGATTGTGAAGGCTTGGCAATTGCGATAGCCCCTTCGCAATTGCGAGCTTCGCATTTGCGAAGCTCAGGTTGCAAATGCGACGTCTGCAGCTGAACAAAATGAGTTTTGGACGGGAATTTTCATTCATTTCCCAAATTTTCAAGACCTAAAACACAAGAGGCGATTTTCCAAAGACCATCTCTTCCCCAAATCATAGGTAAGTGATTCCAAACTGGTTTCTTTCAATCTTTCACTACATTTTACAAGATTTTGACCTAAAATCTAAGGTTTTCATGGTAGAATTAGGGGTTTTGGGTAGAAACAAGGGATTTCGGAAATTTGGGAATTTAGACCTCAATTTGAGATCGGATTCCGAAACCAATTATATATTCGGGCTCGGAGGTGAATGAGTAAATGGATTTTGATCCGAACCTCTGGTTTTGACCAAGCGGGCCCGGGGTCGATTTTCGACTTTTTTGAGGAAAATTGAGGAAATCTAAATTTATATAATGTAATTGATTTCTTTATAAATATTTGATATTATTGAGTCATTTTTTAATAGATACGAGTGGTTTGGAAGTGAATTCCAAAGGAAAAGTGGTGATTGAGAATTTAGTGATATTCAGAGCAAGGTAAGTGTTGTGTCTAACCCTGACTTGAGGAATTAAGAACCTTAGACTACTTTCTAAGTAAAATTCATGTGAGCGGTGTGTATGTGAGGTGATGAGTACTTATGCACCGCCAATTTACCGTTTTCCATGTTTGTCAGTTTTTCTTATATTGTCTCATTCCTATGCCTAATTGTGACGTGTTATACAAGTGTTGTTCAATTTATCGTCATTATCATGTTTACGGATTTTCTGGTGATAATTGAGTTTTTATTTCAAAGTTGAGATTGATGTTATGGAACCAAATATTGAAGTAAGGTTTGTACTTGTTATTCTATCTCCTTGTTGTTACTTATGCATTACATTATGGTAAGGGAGAGTGCTAATGCACGAAGGGTGATGCCGTGCCATATTGTGAGTGTTAATGCACGAAGGGTGAAGT
>AWOL01S0173834.1:0-12700 GCA_000715115.1 Nicotiana otophora
CCATTTCCCATTCACCCTCATTTTAAGAATATTACATCTTAAAAATAAAACCTCAACAAATACCTACACATAGAATAAACTCAATTAAACACAAATATAATACACTTTAGTATCAAAGCACCAAAATGTAAGGTAGGTAACAAACTAAAAATATATAATTATAGCTAAACATCAATAACTTATTGATGTTTTATACTTCAATGCCACACAAGAGGGGGGGAGGGGTGATTTGTGTGGTATCCAATTTTTGCGTGCACTAATTATAGAAGGACCTGGTTCTTCTAAGTGTTCCTCATACTACTGTTGCGGAAATAGTAAATGCGAAAAGTAAAGAAATAAGTATTTTTACGTGAAAAACACCTGGCTCAAGAAGTAAAAAAATCACGACCTACTACTCAGTAGAATTTTTCCCAACACTTCACTAAATCAATGAGCTAAACCAGCATTTACAAAACTCTTTGTAAACTTAAGGATTAATTCTTATCCCGTTGTGGCAACCAGCCTCTAACTGTTGCGACAACTTCAAGTTAAATCTAACTTGAATACTCAGAGTACCTAATACAATTGCTTCTAGATAAAGCTGAAAGGTACAACTTGAAAACACATACTACAATTGAACTAAAATAAAAGACAGACGCTTGGAACTGGTTCTTCTATCTGGTCCATGTAGCTTCAGGTTCGCACATTTGAATCACACAAGAATTGTTTGCAAAATGTCTTGCTATTTTGCTCTCAACTCATATTTAACTTCAGCTTTTGTGTGTGCATGTAGAATGAGAACATCCTACAATTTATAAAGTAAAATAAAAAATAACTAGAGTTCTAATGCTACTCTTCCTTGGTGGAAGAGTTCTAGTTATCTTCAACTTCTAACTCCTCCCTTATTTTGAATAGTGTTCTCTTTGAGTAAGGAGTCATTCTCCTTATCAATTATGTAACTTTTTCGAACAGTAGATATCAGATATAATAAGTTAAGCTTGTCTTCTTCACGTGCATCCCTTATGCTCGAATTTGGCCGTGTCTGTGTACACATGGGTTGGACCTGATTCATACCTGAGTTTCTTTATCAACCTTCAAAACAAACTTCACTCGGACCAACACTTATCCTAACTAGGGGTGATTAGATACAAAGACGAGCAACACCATTTTTCAATATGAAGGGGAATAATGAACATGAATGATATTGTGTAATCCAGTGCTCGAGGGAAAAGCATACGTCCAGCTAAGATATTAGCATGTTGGTAGTGTAAAATTTGTTTACCACAGTAGATATAAGGCTGAATATACATATGTAGCCCTTTAAACTTGCTTAATTTTCATTTAGACACTTCAAACTAAAAGATGTATCTATTGGGCACTTGAACTCAAATTATATTGTCAATTGAACACAGTTTTTGCAGCAAGCCAAAATACTTCATGCGTGAGGTTCAAATGCTGCTGACATGGCTATGTTACGAATGAGAAAATGACAAATCAACAAAAAAGATACCCTTTTCTTCCACCTTCACTTTGGCCTCCTTTATTAAACGCCACCTGAAAATACCGTGCCACAGTGACACCACCAGCAACAAACCACTCCATTTTTTGATTAAACAACTACCCCGTTGCAGTCCAACTTCATCACTCCAATATACTCTATTTCAAATTCTTTTATACATTTTACATTGTTATTTTAAGCTTAATTTCTAAAAAATTTATACCATAAAATTTCAGTAAAATGAGATATATGAATCTTGTTGATTCATGGGATTGCTTGTTCAACTTTTACTCATTCCATACCCAATAAAAGCTTCAAAGGATTCATGAATAGGTATGTCAATGGCTATAGAAGTAGGTTATCTGAAAGAAATGGGTTTTATATATATGAGGAAGAAAGAAGAAGGCAGATGCTGGTGTTTTTAGGGAGAAGTGAGGAGATGGTGTCGACAATGACAGTGGGCGTAACGGCAGCGTCACAAATTTAAAAACAAGATGTACGGGAAGTAATGGATGGTTTTTGAGTTAATTAGAAGGACAGAACAATTTGTCAGGTGCCTAGCTTTTTTCGTTTTCATGTATGAAATTAATTAGCTTTATCTAATGCAATGTTGATAAAAGGGAGTGAGACGAATTTTATATGATGAAGAGGAGAAGTAACCGTGGAACAAAAAAAAAAAAAAAAAAAAAAAAAAAAAAAAAAGCTAAAACAATTTAAGGAAAAAATAATTTTTTTGGAGGTGGTGGAGATGGTGGTGGTGGAATTGGAGATGGTGTTGGCAAATTAAGGTTGAAGAAGACAAAAGAAAAAAATATATTAAAAAAAAAGTTTAGGGCTTTTCTCTCTCTGAAAGGAAAGTGTATTTCACGCCATATCAGCAATATGTGTTTAATTGCACAATATAATTTGAGTTGAGGTGTCCAACAGGGACACCTTTTAGTTCAAGTGTTCAAATGTTAAAAATGGACAAGTTTAAGGGGGTGGAGATGCATTCAGCCTAGATATAACTTAAACTCTACTACTACCTTCTCACAGAATTTAAGAAAAAATAAAAAAATTTGAAATTTGTGATCCTAAACAATTTAAAAAGGGGTTAAGAGTATTTGTGTGGTTATAAAAGTTTCTCATTAAGGATAGAATGGTAAGTTTAAGCAAAATTGTTTCCAAATTTAGAAATTGATCATTCTTTTTTGAACGGATTAAAAAATTAATAGGTTCACATAAAGTGTAACGAAGTTACTATGTCTTTTGGTTAATTCAATAATCTGAACATTATCTTTGGCGAACTCAAAATTGTAAATACACAGCTTATCCTGATAAAGAAATTTAAAACTACAGGGAATTAAATCAAATAATTCTCTAATATCTCCTGTTCTATTTCTATTTTGTTAATTTGGATTGATCCTCTTCTTGGTTCTTTTCGATTTTAGGGGACTGCAGGGGAACTCTGTCTCAAAGAAAATCGCATTCCTCATTGGAAAGAGAAGCTATGACCCCAGAGCTAAGCGGATCTAGAAACCAAGTCCAGATGTTATTCAGAGCAGATATCAAAGACGAAACGAAGCGATTGCTGGTACAGCACACAGAAATGGTAGTAGGCACAGGAGTTCTGCAAAGAGGGCAAATGGAATTCATCTTTAGCCAAGGCTCAATGCATTTAGTATGAAATCCATGTCCACATATAGGAAGAAATCGCCGTGGCTCGCCTAAAGAAACGTCGCCAAGACAAATTACGCAGACCGTGTCCACGCATTTGTCTTCTTGTTTTCTTGCCTTACTATATTTAGAGCTGCAAAAGGCAAACAAAAGCGACCACAATGACTTGATTGCACCTGCATATGTATTTAGTATGGACATCACAGGAAATGCTACAATAACTGCAATGCCTATCATCTCACTATTTGATGTGATTTTTTGTACTAGGCCTGCCATTTGCTCTCCTGATGTTAATCAAAATGGTGATGTCTCAATTCCCTCTTTTCCCTGCATGTTTATATATATAGTGCATGGTTTGGGATTTTTCTTTAGATGGTTTGTTGAAGTAATTGACTGATAATTAAGCACCAACCTAGCTATAAGAAGAGAAAAGAAATTTCTTAAGGAATTGAATTGGCTCGTATTTAGTAGTAGTAATCAATTTTACAATTGACAGTCAAAAGAAAATGGTGACTTTGAATCAATAGACGTACAGGGCACGTGAACTTACCTACTAAGGTGGATAAGGTTTGGAAAAAGCGAAACAAAACATGGTTCATGTTCCAGCGGGCAGTCAGCACTCTGGTCAAAGACTCAAATAGCAGGAAAAGGAGGGGGAAAAAACACGAGACATTGATATGTTGCAAAAACTGTTGGGCAGTATGATTTGAATTTTATGAATTTCTACACTAACCTAAAGTTAATACAATATATATTTAATAATTTTTTTAATACAAATAATATAAAATAGGGATAAAAATTATTGAATTCACAAATTACATGTTAGCTCCGCCATCGCTGCTGGTATTACTATTACTAAGTCCTATGTCAGTGACTCAGTGGCATACTTCACCGTTTGGATCTTAGGATCTGTTTGGCCATTATGGAAAAATAAACTTGGGTTTTATTTGGCAAACACATATTTGGTCATAGATTTTGCCTACATTTTGGCCAAATCTCAAATCCCAAAATCAGCTCAATAGTTGGTTCAGCTGATTTTGGGCCAAAATACCACTATTATATTTTTTTAAAATTGCCTCAAACTTTTGTATTTTATAAAAGAGCTCACTATTTATTATTTTGTAACGATGTTGCTTCGTTTTCTCGGTCATCTGATGGTGTATCATGTAGTTCATTATAAAAATGATAATTTTGTATCAAATTTATTTATGTTCAGGACTATGGTTTGCGATTATATAATGAATGTTATTGATAATGGTACTGTTGGGCATTTGTGATAGTTTTTAGAACTTGTGGGTATAAGTCATGTTTCATATTTTTTCAAACCAAACTTCACCCAAAACAGATGTCCAAACGCATTTTCATCTTCAAACCAAACTTCACTCAAATCAAATTTTTAGAATAAATTTGAGAATCTATGGCCAAACGCTAACTAAATTATCATCTTGTTGGTTTGTTTTCAACCTAAGGCTCTTGTAGGCCGGACGAACATCTTCTTAAGGTTATAGTATCATTTAATTAGTTTTTGGAAGTACAACAAATAATTAGGGGTCTTACAAATAAACTAATTTTCAAATTTGAATGGTTACACATTTGAAAGGTGATATGTTTGCAAAGTACAAAGAAAAAAAAGGAACTTATACTAACCAAAGGCTACTTAACAATAGGAAGATCATAACTAAATAATGAATTTAAGGTATACTGACTAAAAATATAAAGGTTTTCTCTCTCTAAATTATCGGTAAATTTTAACCTTTGATAAAATTATCAATTAATATTTATCAAGAGATTATTTGTAATCACCTAATGTATAAAGTGATTGTTTTTTTTTTTCTTCATACGTGCATAAAACTTAAACTCTTAATTCTTAAATAATATGATCAAATTAAGAAATTGATTTTTCGTCATAGTGTCAAGAATATTGTTCATACCATCGAGCTACCAAAATTTATTGAAGGAAAATAGCGTGACATCTCAAAAGTTATTGTTGGTACGTTGATATGATATAAGAGAATGCTCCCTCGTATTATTTTATTCTTGATATGCACTAAGTTTAGAAATAAAAACAAATATTTAAAATCAGTGATTTTATCCATTAATCTTAGAATCACATCAAGGGAGAAACATAAAAGTTTAAAATTAAATTATTTAAAATATAAAAATATATTAATTTATTTTTTTGCAAAGGCTGAAAAATGAAATAATATTATATAAAATGAAAATATATGGAGTTGTTATAAAATAAATACGGTAAAGTAAAGACAAGTATAGAGAGAAACTGATATATTATTCAAACTTCAAATTTATGTACATAATGAACTGAAATTTCTTCTATTTATAGAAGAAAGCAAGACGATGTGTAAGTTGCTTCTGCAAGCTCATGTGTAAGCTGCTACTGTACCAGATATAGATAATCTTCTAGCGGGGGTAATATTTATTCATAACGGGGTACCGAAAGGATAAGTTCATTATACCAGATATAGATAATCTTCTACTAGGGGTAATATTTATCCATAACAGGGTATCGAAAGGATAAGCTCATTATAACATATATGGATAATCTTCTACCGGGGGTAATGTTTATCCATAACGGGGTACCGAAAGGATAAGCTCATTATACCAGATATGGATAATCTTCTACCGGGAGTAATGTTTATCCACAACGGGGTACCGAAAGGATAAGCTCATTATACCAGATATGGATAATCTTCTACCGGGAGTAATGTTTATCCACAACGGGGTACCGAAAGGATAAGCTCATTATACCAGATATGGATAATCTTCTACCGGGAGTAATGTTTATCCACAACGGGGTACCGAAAGGATAAGCTCATTATACCAGATATGGATAATCTTCTACCGGGAGTAATGTTTATCCACAACGGGGTACCGAAAGGATAAGCTCATTATACCAGATATGGATAATCTTCTACCGGGAGTAATGTTTATCCACAACGGGGTACCGAAAGGATAAGCTCATTATACCAGATATGGATAATCTTCTACCGGGAGTAATGTTTATCCACAACGGGGTACCGAAAGGATAAGCTCATTATACCAGATATGGATAATCTTCTACCGGGAGTAATGTTTATCCACAACGGGGTACCGAAAGGATAAGCTCATTATACCAGATATGGATAATCTTCTACCGGGAGTAATGTTTATCCACAACGGGGTACCGAAAGGATAAGCTCATTATACCAGATATGGATAATCTTCTACCGGGAGTAATGTTTATCCACAACGGGGTACCGAAAGGATAAGCTCATTATACCAGATATGGATAATCTTCTACCGGGAGTAATGTTTATCCACAACGGGGTACCGAAAGGATAAGCTCATTATACCAGATATGGATAATCTTCTACCGGGAGTAATGTTTATCCACAACGGGGTACCGAAAGGATAAGCTCATTATACCAGATATGGATAATCTTCTACCGGGAGTAATGTTTATCCACAACGGGGTACCGAAAGGATAAGCTCATTATACCAGATATGGATAATCTTCTACCGGGAGTAATGTTTATCCACAACGGGGTACCGAAAGGATAAGCTCATTATACCAGATATGGATAATCTTCTACCGGGAGTAATGTTTATCCACAACGGGGTACCGAAAGGATAAGCTCATTATACCAGATATAGATAATCTTCTACTAGGGGTAATGTTTATCCATAACAGAGTACCGAAAGGATAAGCTCATTGTACCATATATAGATAATTTTCTACCGGGTGTGATATTTATCCATAATTGGGTACTGAAATGATAAGCATATTCAGGAGACTTATTTCCAATAAAGTACTAAATAGATAAACATATTTACAGCAGAGTCTCATATAGATAATCTTCTTCAGGAAGCTTATTTACAACATAGTACTAAATGAACATCCATAATATAATATATTTATAACACTCCCCATTGGATGCTCATTAAAAGATAATGTGCCTCATTAAAACCTTACTAGAAAAAAGCTCGTGGAAAAAATCCTAGTGAAGGAAAAAGAGTACACATATTTAGTAATATGCATAACTAGTTATCTAAAAAAAAATCTTATAAGGAAAACCATGTGGAAAAAATCTTAGTAAGGGAAAAAGAGTATAGCGCGTATTTTACTCCCCCTAATAAAAACCTTATTTCAAATATTTGAGTACCCGTATTCTAATCTTGTATACCATCTTCTCAAAAGTTGAAGTTGGCAAAGATTTAGTGAATAAATCTGCCGGATTGTCACTTGAACAGATTTGTTGCACATCAATATCACCATTTATCTCCTTTTATAACTCTCCCATTTAATTGGGCTATGCATGCAGCATTGTCTTCGTATAAAATTGTGGATCTTTTATCACATTCCAAATCATATTTTCCTTGAATAAAATGAATCATTGATCCCGACCATATGCATTCCCTACTTGCTTCATGAATAACTATTATCTCATCATGATTTGAAGAAGTAGCAATAATAGATTATTTTATGCAGCGCCATGATATGACAGTACCTCCACATGTAAACATGTACCTGGTTTGAGATCGAGCTTTATGTGGATCAGATAAATAACCTGCATCTGCATAACCAACAAGATCTGCACTACCTTTGTTAGAATAAAATAAACCCATATCAAGTGTTCCCTTTAAATATCGCAATATATACTTAATCCCGTTCCAATGTCTTAGTGTAGGGAAATAATTATATCTTGCTAGTAAATTAACATAAAATGCTATGTCAAGTCTTGTAGCAATAGCAAGATACATAAGTGCACCAATTGCACTAAGATAAGGTATTTCAGGATCAAGGAGTTCCCCATCCTCTTTTGGAGGTCGGAACAAATCCTTATTCACTTCAATTGATCGAACAAATATTGGTGTACTCAACGGGTGCGCTTTGTCCATATAAAAGCGTTTTAAGACCCTTTATGTATATGCAGATTGATGGATAAAGATCTCGTCTGCTAAATGTTCAATTTGGAGACCAAGACAAAGTTTTGTCTTTCTAAGATCTTTCTTCTCAAATTATTTCTTAAGATATTCATTTGCCTTTTGGAGCTCTTCTAGAGTTCCCGCAAGATTTATGTCATCAACATAAACAACAAGTCTAACAAATTCTGATGTCATTTTCTTTATAAAAATGCATGGACAAATAACATCATTTATGTAACCCTCTTTCAGCAAATATTCACTAAGGCGATTATACCACATACGCCCAGGTTGCTTTAAACCATACAAAGATCTTTGTAATCTGATTGAATACATTTCTCGAGATTTTGAATTTTCTTTAGGCATTTTAAATCCTTCTGGGATTTTCATATAGACTTAATCAAATGAGGCATATAGGTTATGACTTGCATTTAGATGGCATGACTTCATTAGGTGTCTGGACTACAGGTTTGATCCTCACAATCTTTTACAATATTGTGAACTATATTGTATCAAATATATCGTCGACGATCATTTTGTATCGGTTCCTAAGCGACATAACTTTTTAAGATCTCATCACTTTCTTTATTTTCAGGTACATGAACTTCTTCTCGAGTTTCATGAAATGTTATACCGTGGGCTCTTCTAGAGCTCATTTCATCCTCATTATGATCATTTTGATCATTTGCTCCTATTATTTTTCAAGGATTGTTACCTTTGGAACCGATCGGTTTACTACGCTTCATGCGTGCAATAATCTTTATCCTTAAAGAACTTTAATTTTAATAGGAGCATTTGCAGCTGAAATATGATATTTGATTTTGGATCAGCAAATGCTTCTGGCATTTGACTTGAATTATATTCTAAGTGAGGATCATATTAATGATAATTCGATTCATATAGCATATTTTTCAGCTGTTTATTCCACCCCCCAAATGTTAGAAAAACTAACACATATCTCCAATTTTCTTTGGGAAACCTATCTTTGTGCATTGTGGTATAGAACTTAATCATATACCACACATCAAAAGTTATTAGATAGTAAAAAAAATTGATTTCTGATCCTAAACCAATTGTGAGGGGAGGACTTATCATATATTGTTGGTCTAATGCATACAAGTGTTATTGTATGCAATTTAGAAAATCTTAGACCAATACATGAGGCCTTGTTCTCATAAGCAATAGTTTAGCCATTAATTGGAGGTATTCAATGCTAAACTAGCTTGGATATAAACCAGCATCATCAAGATGAACTATCTTGATTTCATAATGTGAAAATTATGCTCTTAATTGAGAAAAGCAATTTCAAATGCCAAACTGTAGGTTGACAATAAACACACGTGTAACCATCTCATATATGCATCTATAAGTGGTTCACATGATAGGTGAATGGACCCATATTCACCTTTTATATATTCCATAATTCAGGTGTCTTAATCTCAACTTTAGCTGGTATAATCAATTTATTATGAGAATAAGCAACACAAGAGAATTCTTGAAGAATATTCTAGTTCTTCAGTATATGCTTATCTGAATTCTCAAATAGCTCATTTAAAAATGGCAAATAAAAATCTCAAGTTTATCATGGCATGTGCTATCTCTTAGTAAGCTTCTGGTTTACTATGGCATAAACTTTTGCATTAGTAAACTTCTGATTTACTGTGATTGCTTTTGCATTAGTAAACTTCTGGTTTACTGTGATACATGATATAGTACAAATTGAATAATAAGACGGGTAACTTCTCACATACATATTATTTTACCCCCTATGATTGTGGAAACATGAAGATTTTCAATCTTCCAATTATTTAGTCTCAGTATGATAAATATTCGTATTAGTAAACTTCTGGTTTATTACAACATATGTTTTGACCACATTCATATAATATGAATTACAAATTTGCATATAAGCTCTTCGGGAGCCTTCAATTTATTGTCCACAATCAAATATTATTCAGGCACTACTTGTGTCATGTGTCTTCTAGACAAAAAGTTACCTCTTCGGGAGTTATTGATACATTTTGTACTATCAAATATTGCCCACACACTTATGGTATCATGAGAGAAAATTTCTTCATAAACAAAATAAATATGATAGTAAACATCATTATTAAAGTATAACTTTTATTTATGTACAATAATTATATAACCATACTATCTACTATAAACAACAAAAATTAAAATATTTACATTTCTACAGATTTATCACCGATCACATGACTTGTTTCTCCTTCCGGGAGTGCAAAGTATTCAACTACATCCAAATGCACGAAGTCTAAATTATCTTCAGAAATAAAATTTGCTTCAGCATTTTTCTCTGTCTTCTTCAGGGAGGCTTGATATAGCTCAACCAGTTGCTTTGGCGTACGACAGGTACGTGACAAGTGCCTTTTTCCTCCACATCTATAACATGCATTTTCTGCCTTTGCTGTTTGCACCGTTTCATGCTTTTGTTCCTTTCTTTTCCACTGCTGGGGATGAGGAGGGTTCTTTGGTACATTATTATTATCATGATTAGTGTTTTTTCTCCGATCACGGCCATGACCACGACTAGGCCCACATCCTCTTCCACGCTTAGCTTGGTGGAAATTCATTTCATTCACTTCAGGGAATGCACAAGAACCCGTAGGTCGGCTTTTATGATTTTTCATTAATAACTCATTATGTTGCTCGACTACAAGAAGATGTGAGATAAGTTCAGAATACTTTTTGAATCTCATCTCTCGATATTGCTGCTGCAGGAGCATATTCGAGGCATGAAAAGTGGTAAAAAAAAAATCCAACATATCATGATCAATAATATTATCACCACATAGTTTTAATTGGGAATTAATTCTGAACATAACAGAATTATACTCACTGATAGATTTAAAAGCTTGTAGCCTTAGATGAGTCCAATCATAATGTGCATGTGGAAGAACGACCATCTTTAGGTGGTCATATCTATCTTTCAAATTATTCCACAGTATGACTGGATCTTTAATAGTGAGATATTCCATTTTCAAGCTTTCATCAGGGTGATGGCGTAGGAATATCATTGCTTTGGCACGGTCTTAGTTTTATGCTTGATTTTTGTCCTCGATGGTATCTGCTAGACCCATCGCATCAAGATGAATTTCAGCATCAAGCATCCAAGACATGTAGTTTTTGCCCGATATATCTAGGGCTACAAATTCAAGTTTAGAAATATTTGACATTATTTAGAAAAAGAAAGTTCGTACCTCTAATACTTTCAAAGTATTTGCTCGAGATGACAGAGTCTCGTGCTGATAACGTGTTATAAAATAAAGACTGTAAAGTAAAGACAAGTATAGAGAGAAACTGATATATTATTCAAACTTCAAACTTATGTACATAATGAGCTGGAATTTCCTCTATTTATAGAAGAAAGCAAGTTGTTGTGTAAGCTGCTTCAGCAAGCTCCTGTGTAAAATATTACTGTACCAGATATAGATAATCTTCTATCGGGGGTAATGTTTATCCATAACGGAGTACCGAAAAGATAAGCTCATTATACTAGATATAGCTAATCTTCTACCGGGGGTAATGTTTTATCCATAATGGGGTACCAAAAGGATAAACTCATTATACCAGATAAAGATAATCTTCTACCGGGGGTAATATTTATCCATAACGGGGTACGGAAAGGATAAGCTCATTATATCAGATATGGATAATCTTTTATGGTGGTAATGTTTATTCATAATGGGGTACCGAAAAGATAAGATTATTATACCAAATATGGATAATCTTCTACCGGGGGTAATGTTTATCCATAACAGGTACCGAAATGATAAGCTCATTATACCAGATATGGATAATCTTCTATCAGGTACCGAAAGGATAAGCTCATTGTACCAGATATAAATAATCTTCTACCGAGTGTGATGTTTATCCATAACGGGGTACTGAAAGGATAAACTTCTTCAGGAGACTTATTTCCAATAGAGTACTAAATAGATAAACATATTTACGGTAGAGTCTCATATAGATAATCTTTTTCAGGAACGTTATTTATAACATAATACTAAATGAACATCCATAATATAATATATTTATAATAGGAGTAACAAATTAGATACAATAACGAGGGTAATTTACTTCTCATTGAGAAAAGTAGGAAGAATATGAGATTGTTGACAAATATTTCAACTTCACTCCGAATTTATGTGTCAAATTTAAAATCCTCGAAAATATCATAGATAATCTTCTATCAGGTACCAAAAGGATAAGTTCATTATAATAGATATAGATAATCTTCTATCGGGTGTGATGTTTATTCATAACGGGGTGCTGAAAGGATAAACTTATTCAGGACACTTATTAGATAAATATATTTACGGCAGAGTCTCATATAGATAATCTTTTTCAGAAAGCTTATTTACAACATAGTACTAAATGAATATACATAATATAATATATTTATAATAGTAATAACAAATTAGATACAATAATAAGGGTAATTTACTTCTCATTGAGAAAAGTAGGAAGAAGATGAAATTGTTGACAGATATTTCAACTTCACTCGGAATTTATGTGTCAAATTTAAAATCCTCGAAAATATCATAGCTATATTATCCAGCGCTTGTGACCCTTTTCGGACAAACTGAAAGTTGTGTGGCTATCGCTGTGTGACCAAAACCCAAA